>BMAW01058297.1:109514-170829 GCA_019974015.1 Nephila pilipes | reverse complement strand
TTTGAAACAGACTAACAGTATTCCAATTTTTGAAATAGTATTTAATATGTATAAATTTATATGAAATTATATTTTATTTACAATAGTCACAATGTCTTTTAGTGGAATTTAGAATATTCAGAACTGCAGATGTATACATAACTGTTTCAAATTTAATCCCATGAAAACAAAACCCATTTTACTTTGATTTTGCTAGAGCTTACTCAGAAATAGAACTCAATGATTTTCTTATTCTTATCTTAACTTTTGCATTTAATGTTGGTTTGCTTCTTCAGTTTTAGTTCAAATAATACAGAATTTTCTAAAATTTACAACTTGTGCAATAAACGTTTCCACGTCTTTCAATAAAGATGATACTTATTTTTTTACTGCAATAAACATGTAAATTCTCACTATAATTTTACTAAAGTAATTGCTTTCAGCTAAGAAAAATGTTACTTTGAGTCGCGCTAAGCCTTTGCAGTTGAAATGTGAATTCAAATGATTTAACGATGTTGTAGCGAAAATTCTTGGAGACATGATAATTTACAATGTGTTTTTTCGAGACCGACTTTAAAATTTATGATGTATTTATTGTGTACTCCCATATATCATCCTTAGTTTTGTTTCAGCCTTGAATACTTAGATTAGGAATTTGAATACGTTAAAGAAACATTCGAATGAGTTCCTTCTTCCAGTGAATTACTGTTTAAACATTTACAATCGAGTACTTGTAAATTAACAGAAAATAGCTTGAAACTCATTTCGCTTAAAAGAATTTAAAATTAATGAATACATTGAAATATGCATATATTCTAATCAGTAATTTGTGTGAGTATTTTCTATGTGCCTTCAGGATGTAATGTATATATAAGGAATATAATGAGGATGTAATGTATATTACGGTGATCATAAAGTAAAATTATATATATATAAAGTAAAATTTATATTCTGATAAGCAGGCTTATTCTCCATTCCCTTTTCACCTCTCTTATATTGAAAAAAAAACAATGTTAAAATATATTAATCTAATTCTTGAAAATTCAATAACAGGAAATTAATTAAGCTTAACTATGTTCATATATGATTAATAAATACGTGCAAATTGCTTGATGTTTTAATATATAATCAAAAACTACATTTACTACCTTAAAAAATATTACAAAATATTAAAAATATAAAATTGACTGCACCTGTTTAAAATGTAGATTCAAGTTCGAAAAAAGTTATACATTTAGAATATGTATAAAAAAACTCCTAGATTTTTTTATTATTATTTTTAAAAGTAGATGTAATGGATTTTGCGAGTAACTTTTCAATTTTATAACAACATAATCATCTGTCAATTTTTCTTGACAAAATGCGCTTTTTTATTTTTACAATAACATACTATGTTTAGTCTTTTAAGAAGAATTTTGACCAATAGGTTGTCCGAAACTGATACCATGTGATTTTAATTTAAGTTGAACTCGTAGGAAACTATATTTTTGAATTATGGTTTTTAATTACTTATGTTTTAAATATTTTACTAAACATAAAATAAAAGTCTTTCAAACATTTCAATTTCAAGTAATAAATATTTTTCAAAATCTATACCATTACATATTTAATGTCAAAATAATATTTCATTGAAACCAAACGAAATATAAATTTATATTATTTATATTGATTGTTTGGTTTTACTGAAACTTGGACCACATATGACATTTTTAATGGCAAATACCCATTAATGTACTAAAACCTTTGTATTTGTAATATAGATAATATTATTTCAATGGAATAAACGTAGAAAGAAGAGAATTGCTTAGAGAAAGAGATGGAGCGTAGAGAAAGATTGGAATTTGAAAATGGCAACAAAGGCATTCCGGCCATTGGAAACTAGTGTTTTCCGAAGATATCAAACCACATGAGATGAAAGAAAAATCACTGGGGCCATTTGAGTTATACCTACAGAACATACCCTAAGAAATTAATCTATGATAGAATTAAATAGTATAAAAATTCCAAAAATATAATAAATGTTAATTACATATCCACTCATTTTTTAGAAAGCAAGCTGACACTCAAAGTTATTTAACAATTTTGAATGAATTGAATATATGTATCTCTGAAAGTTTCTAAAAAATATTGATTTCCTTACAATTATATTTCGAATATATTGGAATATTTATTTGAAATATTCGAATATTTTCGTATATCGAATTATTATTTCTTACACACTAGTGTATTTTAATTAAAAATTATAAGGAATTTCTTAGACAAAATATTTATTTATTAATATGAATATATATAAATCTTTCCCCTCTTACATCATCTCAAAATGAAACATGTCTGTTTTTTTCTCCTCTAAAAGAACGTCTTTTGTTCATTACGCTATTGGCGGTAATCATAGGCATCACATAAACTGTTTATTTAATATTTTTAAAAAATAGAAAGATTTCTCATGACATTTAAAAACAAGCATACTAACTTTTAATCAGAAAACAGCTATTCTAAATGAATTTATTTTCCTTTATTTCGTCTATTGCCGTAAATAATGACAAAATGAAAGAAAAAAAATGTAAAATTAATTAAACAGTATAATGGATATAAGAAAAATATTCCAAATCACAAAAGTTTAAATTAAGTTACTGAATCTTACCTTGAATGATAAGACAGTATGATATTGTAATTTTCTGTATGTGTAAAGTTGTATTTCATTTAAAATTATGTAGTACCTACACATATATATCAACTTAATTCCATTAATTGAGCAACTGTGATATCTACTTTAAATGCAAATTTTGAACAAGAAACCATTATTTACAGAGCCATAATGGGTGGTGGATTTCAAATAATACTCATCCTACAACGTATCTACTTAGAAAGATTGCTTGCAGTGACACTGAAGTCCCCTTTAGAGAGGTTGTAGATCCCTTTCCGGGAGCAATTTGGTTTAAGAGCTCTCTGTACATGTAGTTACATGATTCCCTATGGAATATTCAAGGAAATAGAGAATCTTCTAGTGCAATTCAAGCAATTCTCTCTTCTTTTTTACTTGTCTTTTGAAATAAGAAAAAAATATATTTTCCTCCACTTTCATCAGATAAATTAAGCTACATTGAACCGTACCAATTACATTAAATTCAAAAGATAAATAGTAATGTTTCTTTGTATATATAATTCTGCAATAAAACATTTCCACATAATATTTATCTTCCTCGTTTTAGTTTTAGCAAGCATTGTGTTTACCATTTGAGAAAAAATTACATTGTAAAAAATTAATTTTGAAGCATTAATTCTTTTTTAGAATTTATACATTTATCACTATTTTTCATGTTCATTCATGCTGCTGTAATTGCAATGTTAAAATTTCCCAAAAGGGATTTACCATAAAATTTTTCACCTTCACAATTCTCAATACAAAATACACCAATCTAAACTGAATCACATACATTGAAAATATCAACTCTCTTTCTCAATTTATAGTATATATTTATATGCAATATTTTATGTAAACTGAATATGTATTTTAATGGCATTTTTTGATTTATAGATACTTAAAAATTTAACTATAATTTTGAACGAATTTTCATTGAAATAAATACATCATTGCTTTTTCATTGAACTTATGCATGAGATAATTAAGTAGTTTATTGTTGAAAAATATCAAATAGTTTTTAATTATTTAGATATGTTTAATTTTGATTCAAACATATCAAGTTTACTATGGGCAGCTCTGTAGGATAAAGCATAAATATTGTGATTTTAAATAGTTGAAAATAAAATCACTCATATGTAAAAATAATAAATGCATACTTAAACTGAATCATCATTTTTTTTTCATAAAAAGAAGCTTGATGTTTCTATGTAATTTTCTACCTCATATTTCAATAAACTTCTTATCATACTGGGAATTTAAAAAATATTTTTCTCATTTTTAAAGAAATACTTTTATAATGTAAGATATTTCATTTTCTAATTAAAATACAAATTAAAAATTTATTCTTTTAAAATATATTTAAAAATCTCTGCGTAAAATGTTTAGTTTCTTCATTTAATTCCAAATATTCTATGATTTTATACGCATGTCTCTTTAAAACACCGTAGAATGTCCCGACACTTTTGTGTTCATAACTTTCCTAGAGATTCATAAAAATGTGTCCGTATAGTTAGAATTTACTTTGAAAAATTTTTAATGAATATTTTTATTATTTGGAGGTCATTTGTTTTCTTTTTTTGGTCTCTTCAATTATTGTTCGGATAAAAAATTTAAACATTTCAGCAAAGGGCAGCACTAACTCTTACAAGTAAAAGGAAATCATCACTTTTATGCGTTATTTATGAGAATGCCATACATTTTACAAATAATTGATTAAAATATTGATTTTGTAAAACTATAACAGACGCATCAATATTTTAAGAATTTCATTGGTCAACTTTATTATGAAAAAATACAATTTTATGTATAGTGTAAGGAGCCCTTTTCCTAAAGATTAAGTTTGTAAGCATTTAAAATGTAATAAAATAAGCGCTTGAAATTACAAGAAATGTTTAACTATAGATATGGAATTCAAAATAATCTTACATAAGTTTAATAATAAAAATATTATACAAAAATCAAATAAATACGTGGAAATAAAAGCATTGCAGATTATACCCAATTCTTTATTTAAAAAATTTTATTAACTTTGATATAAATCATATTATTTTCAAATTATGCAGTAAGTAAACAATTAGTTTGATCATAAATTTTCAGATAAATTCATATATTATAATTGTATATACCAAAAATAAATTTTTTTAAAGATTTTTTAATTAACTGACGTTTTACATGAAGTACATTATTGCACTAGTCCATGTATTCTTCTAAATATTTCCATGTAAAAGTAATAAAAACTGATCTAACAAACTTTTTACTTCACACCATTTACCTAAATCACATATAACTTTAAAAATTTGTTTATTTAAGCCAATTTTCCTGAAACTTAAATATTATGCTCAGATATAACGCTTTAAATGTGTTAAGGGTAAAGAAATTCCTTTAGATTGGAAGCCGTAGGGAAAAATTAAACTTTCATCTTTCAATAATTGTGATAAGTTAATTATATTACATTCTAAATAGTTTAAAACTAATTATTTTAATTATTTTTGATCATAAATTATTTTTTTACATTTTCAGTTGTATATCTTTTGGCGAATATGTAAATATTTTACAGGCATATTGGAAAATAAAGTAAATTAAAAACGCATTAAGGTATTTTTGACGTATTAAATTTATTGTGCAGGCATGCATTTTATGAGGGTATCGCACTTATTATTCAGTTATATATTCTCAGTCAATAGGGCAGTAATATTTTAAAGTCAATTCATTAATACTTTATACATGATACACTATATTCAAAATTAAATACTTTTAATTTATCAAATTAATTTGATTATTAAATAAACTTCCAAGCAATTTTCTTAATTTTCTTATCAAGAAAGTAAGGAATCGGCCTTATAATTTATTTTGAACTCTTAAAAATGATTGTGATACTTTATTTATGTTTCTCAAAGAGTATTGTTCCAATAATTTGTTTCAAACAGATTTAATACAAGTTCCTGATGATTTAATTAGTAGAAACAAGAATCTGTATCAAAAGTATAACAAAAGTCAAAACCTAACATTAGAGAACTTGAAGTAAATCACAATCACCAAAGGTTTCCAATGTATAAAGACATTAGACACAAAAGGCGGAAGAAATAAAAGAAACGATGACAAATCAAAGCTCTGAAGAAAATATATCTGTTAAGACCTTTTTTTACTTCATCCCATCAAATCTTTTCATTTCTCTTAGTGTTTTTCTAGATATTATATTTCTTTGATTCTTACT
This sequence comes from Nephila pilipes, assembly GCA_019974015.1. NCBI lineage: Eukaryota > Metazoa > Arthropoda > Arachnida > Araneae > Nephilidae > Nephila > Nephila pilipes. Next base: position 164,995 of record BMAW01058297.1, on the reverse strand, counting down.
TTTGCTCTCTTTTAAGTTCCCTTTCAAGGTACAACATCTCCAGAGACAGCTTAGTACAATAGAGGACACACTTTTCCCACACAAAAAATGGATGTATCATTAGGATGAAATAAAAAGAAAATATATATTGTATTTTCTAATAATATACTATTGTTATTTTTAGGTATCCTATTATAAAGTAGAATGGGAGTATTACAAAGAAGGTTTTCGTGCTTTATCGACTTTTATATTGAAATGATGGACAATATTTTTGTCCAATAAATGCTTAACATTACTTTATAAATAGAAAGTGCAGTTAGTTATTTAAAAAGAACAACCAAAATAAGTAATTACAGTTACCTATCTATTAAATTTCAATTAAATAAAAATAATCGTTATGAGATAAAATAGTGATAATCGAAATTTAAAAAAAATGAAGTTAAATTTGCTTATGATAATTCAAAATCTGCTTTGTGATTATATTATATTATTATTATTTTGGGGGAATAAGTCCCAGGGCAACTTTTAGTGAAAATGTATTAGAACTATTATATTTTAAATGTTAGCAATATTAACTATTCAGAGGAAAGATAAATTAAAAGTAACTATTTTTCTAATTTATCATCAGAAAGATGCATTTCAATACAAAAGAATTTGTAAGGATGTTAATTTAATAACATGAAGTATAAATAAGTTTTTAGCCCCAGAACGGCGTTGTATGACTTATTGAATTTTTCATACTACAACTCAAATTATATACCATTATTAATCATGTTATCTAGAAAACAAAAATTAAGAATTAAAAATATAGGTTAAATATTTTTAAAATAAAGAACCTTTTTTTTAAATTTGCAATAACTTTTTAATGAAATCTATAAAATTTATATCATCAAATTTATTTCAAATTAACTTAGATCTCCAGTTCTCTATCTTTTACTTAAATGCGTCAACATCAACAAAAAAATTGTGTTTAATTGAAAAATTGTACTAAACGTCGGTCAACAATGAAATATCTGGAAAACGAATGAAATCAAAAGTATTTTATTCGAACATTCAAGTATTCAAAATTCAACCAATGTATTATTTTGTACGTGGAACGCTTCAGAACCTAAAGAACATTACTATAAATTATTACAAATCTGGAACATCGTAACCGGATCCTAGTTAACTATTTTCTAACACACGTCACTTCATAGTTGTTTTTTTCACACTAACATCTAATCAGCTAATACCTTTTTTTTTCTTATCAGATTAAGTTCACATCTAACCTCGATTATGCAATCTTCCGATCTCTCTCGCTGTTATTAATTTTAAAACTTTATAAATTTTACGATGTTATAAATGTTTATTCACTATGATACGATGTTTATGGTGTAATTTATATAACTCATAGCTCATTTTCTAGAAGAACTTCTCATACAACGTCATAAAGTTGTCCCTTAGAACTTAGATGAGGAGAAATACAAAAGTCAATCCTGTTATAATTTTAACAAAAATATTTAAGATTAATTAAACATTTTTATACATATATTAAGTAAACATTAACGCTATGTATGTTGTATAAAATGTATAAACATTTATCCGTATTAACTGTGATTTTAAATGAAAATTTCACAATTATCTAGTTCATTTATTTAGTATAAATGTTACACTATATATATTTTTGTTGTTACATAATATGTAAACATCTATGAATGCTAAATACATTACATTAATTAAAAATGCATAAAAAAAACTTTTCGATTTACTTTAACAAACTGTGAATAATCATGAAATGATTTGCACTGTTATAAGCAAACTAATTCAGCAAGATTATGAAAATATTTTAGAAAATAATATTGTTTTATTTATATATTTTATATATCATTTAATTCACTGCAGTCTATAAAAAGTTTTTATTAAAACAATTACTAAACTTATGTTTATTTCAAATTTAATTCCTCCATTCATCCAGCTCACAGCATTTTAACAACCTTTGTTAATGTTTTAATTTTAAATAAACTACCATTATAATAAACTATTTTTGGAAAAATATATCTTTAATAGAAATATTACTTGTTATATACATAAATGTTCAGATAAGTAAATTGATTTTGTCTTACAGTATGAGCCTATAAAGTTACGTTAGAATTTCAGTAAAATAAAAATCTGTTTTTAAAACATTACCTGATTATGTATGGTGTAAGATTTAATAAAAAATAAATAAACAAAGCACTGATATATCCTAATAAACTAACCTAGAATACATAAATAATTTGCACCAGCGTTCCTATCTTTATTCATGCAAAATCAATCCGACTTATGTTACTCTCATGCTAAATTTAAAATGTCAGAAAATCCCGATATTTTGAGGAACGCTTTACCTAAACTGCATCAGCGAATATCGTAAGGTTCTCTATAACTTATTCGAATAAACAAATCTACTCTTCAAGAAAAGCCACTCGTCTTGATGCGATGCATAAACAATAGCAACTCTGACTACAAATCCAATATTGTGTTACTGAACAATAGAATATTTAGGTTCTTGAAATGTGAGACGCTTCTTGCCCGACTTACGTGTGTGCAATTTAAATGAGACGCGCAATTTCCTTGCAGTCGAAATCATTCCATTTTCTTACTCGTTTCCATTTCTTCCTCTTCCTCTCCCATACACCTTCTTACTCTCTATCTCTCTTCCTCTATCTTCCACTTACTCTATTCCCTAGAGTTGGATTTCAATCTTCATGGAAGTTAACTGAATTTTGGGTTTTTCAGCTCCATTTGCACTTTGAAAGTTGAGTATGCTGGCAGCTCTTCTTTTCCCTATAATTTCAAAGTCTTCATTTTTTCCCTTTTTGATCGGAAAGGAATTCCATGCTACTTAAAAACGGAAAAAACAAGGAATAATCAATTTGCCGATACGTGCTATAAAACATAATTATAAACTTTGACTTCTTTTAATATAAATAATGGAAGTTAAATGTATTTTTTCTTTATTTCAGATAGTCATTTTTAGTATTTCTTATATAAAGAATGCTTGTTACACATATGTAAAATAAGTACGTAAGAAAAATTTAAATATTTTCAAACTCTTGCATGAGGATAAGTAGAATTTTTCTTCAGTATTTGTATGCAAGAATCACATAATCACATTCATAACTAAACATGATTATAATTACTTGTATTTATCGAAATTGCATAAACATTATTTCATGAAGAGTTACATGTATTGAAAAGATATTTTTAATGCTACTTCAATTAGGAATAACGTTTCTAAAAAATTTCTAGAAATGCATGAAAATATCAAGGAATAATTTTCGTGTATTATTTTATGTACCTAACTGCATTTAAAATCAACTAATTATATTAAAGTAAATAATACTTTTAAGTTGAGGGAAATAATCAGTATTAAAGGCTACTTATGCAGATTCGCAGAGATTATATTTATTCCTTAAGTAGGACTGCAAAAACATTCCAAATGAATTTCAAATATATTTTAATAAGAAACACTGCTATAGAAATTATATTAAATTCTTAACACATTAGACAAAATTCAATTTATAATTTAAATATTTATATTTAAGATATACATACACATTATATATATATATATATATATACGTACCTTTATTCGGAATATTTTAATTATTATGTAAAATCATTTTAATTGAAATTAATCATTCCCTGATACTGATTTAAAATTAAGATTTAAGTCGTCAACTCTCCAGAAATTCGTTTTTTTCTAAAACGCTTAATGTCCTTCTAATAGTCCTATAATTTTTCAGTACATCAATAAACATTTTTCTAAAAATATATTGACTTTTTCTTGAAAATTCTTTAAAAATTTGCATTTTATGAACTAAATTCTTTCAAGATTTTTTAAATAAATTTTTCTGCGTTCTGCCTTCATTATTTACTACTTTTATATTAACAAAATTATTATATTATATTTAAAACTGTCATTTTTCAACTCTTACAAGGAATTATAGGTAAATATTAAAAAACTCCATAAAGAAATTACAGAAACTAATAATTGTACACAAAGTTATATTCTTGTTAATTCTAATTGTATTTAATTGTATTTAAAATCGGATTAATGTAGCCGACAGTTCAGATATCCGTTCATCATAATCAAAAACTTAATTTGCTAAGAGATTTTAATCCAGCATAAATAAGAAAACAGCCACACAGCAAATGCTATCCAAGTTTATTAGCCAGCCACCTTCAACAAATTGCTCTTTTCAATTCCAAAAATTCTCCAACAAGTATGGATACCGAACCCAGCAATTTAATGCATGCGACTCACATTCTCAGAGTGAAAGACGTCAAAAGTTTCCTCCGATCCACGAGATGCCGCCTCCTGAAGCCCTCCCAGTGGACAGGTTAGAGGGAAAAATGCGACTTTCCTTCAAAACTTCGAAACAAAATAAAGTGAAACTACTGCTTCAAACACCCCTCATGAAAGTCCAATGAAGAGTGAAAGGCATCCACCCCTCGTGCGTGGCACCTCAAGTCACTTTTATGACATCTCATAGACGGTGAAGAGATTTCATTTGAGAGTGTATATATATATATATATATATATATATATATATATATATACAGAGAGAGAGATGAGTGGTGTGTGTGTGTTTGTGTAGTGAAAGATACATACATGCATATCTCTCTGTCGAGTGTTTTTTCCTTAACCCGGATGTTTATCGATTGATTTCCCCCATCTTACACTTTCTTTTTTTCTATGAAGTTCTTTTCTATCTTTTCTTTTGTCGTGTTAGTTATTTTTTCCTCCTCTACCTTCTTTGGGAGATCCTTTGAGATTTGATGTGGCTAGCTGTGGAGGGTATAATACAATATACCATCACAGCTGTCACTGATGTGAGATGAAAGAGGGGCCAAAGAATAAAACAAAATTGTTACCGTAAACCAACTGGGGATCAGAAAAAGGATTTTTCCTTAGCCCTTAACGTCACATTATCTTTTGAGCAGGAAACCGTGGCATCGACAGGATGGAGATGAATATCTTGTCTTTCTTTGCTATTCGTAAATGAATTTATTTATTGTTAGGTGTTTGAAAAATAAGTTTAATCTTTTTTACATGTACTCCATTGTGACACTTTCAGGAAAATTATGAAATTAATTATTAAAAATGTTTACTTTAGTTTTTTTTTATCCTGAATGGTTATTTATTAAAATAATCCTTAATGCCTAAGTATATTATACAAAAATATATTTATAGGTATGAAGAATGTAAATATAGATAGGAAGAAAAGAATCGGTAGATTTTGATGGACTTATATCAAATACTATGAATACATGAGATATGAAATAATGGCTTTATTGTAAATTTAGCTTCAGACAGAAATGTACTTGTATAAGAAATGAATTTAAAAGCATTTTTATTCATATTGTAGTTTTAATATATGTTTCTCTGTTATAATATTTATTATCAGATATAACTGACTGCATTTATCATAAATATACGGAAAAAAATTATTAGAGACCTATACACCAATACATAAGAAAAAGTGTTACAATAAGCCATATTATCTTCCAGAGCACAAATATATGTGCATGAAACTTTTCAGTAACAACTCAACAGTTTATTTTTATCTCTGAAAAACCATAAAATATCAGTTTCTTTCATATATTTGTTTTAGTTTCAAATTTCCCGTAACGTATCACCTAACCAAAAATGAACAACACTACTGTAATGGGGAAAAATCCATTCTCTGAAGATTGAGAAGTAAATAAAGAACAAAAATACAGATAAATGATTTTAATAAATTGCAATACAAATGTAAAACAATAAAATTATTTAAAGGCTAATATATGTTCGATATAAATTGTGCTAGATCAATAATAATATGCTAATTGCAATAAAATACTTTTGCATTTTAACACAAAAATAAAATCAATGTCTAATAAAATAAACTTATTCGTTTCAATTTAAACGTATATGAATAGAGGCTAAATAATTTCGACACTTTTCTATATATTCAAATATGTCTATATTTTATCTATAGATTATTTTTATATAAAAATCACTACTTAAGCTAGATATCTGATTCATTGTAATTGATTAAATCAAAAGGTCAATGAAGAATATAAAACTAAAATTGAATTGAAATGTGAATTGAAATGAAGTGTGAACCAATCAAATAAAAAAAATGTTTTAATTGAATTTGGAACCTTCATGAATTTTGAACCACCTCAAATTATGTTGGTCTATGTATATTTATATCATTAAAATGAAGAATTTGCTTTTATTTTTGGTGGTATATAGGCCTTAATATATGTTACAAAGTAATATGAATACTAATAGCCCCTTAATCAGTTTTTTTGGAATTTGCCTTTAGTGTTTTAAAATTTAAATTCATGTGAATTTGATTTCACTGTGCATGTTCATATTAAGAATAAATGTTTTGATCCTCCTTCTTGTCAATCACTTATCTTTTTTTCAATTTCACGTCTAGACCACAGTTTAATCTTGTTTGGCGCAGCATAGCCATATCTAGCTCTTGCGCCAGTAAACTTTACATTCACTTATAAATGTTTTGATTTTGTCAGAGGCATAAAGATCACGAGAGGCATGAGTATAAAATTTGGTGCAAATAATCTATGAATATTGATAAGTCCTTTTGTTTTCGAAATGCACATTCAATGTCTTAAGATTTAAGTTTAATTTGAACTTGCTTCCTTTCGCATCCTAAGATCGAAAATGAAATGTATAATATTTTCGATGGCGTAGTGAATTATTTGTTTGTTTCTTAATATTTAACTTCAATTCACTAAATAAAGATTTTTGGTTTATTTGTCGATGCAATGTTACTTTTAAATAATTTTATTTTGATTTAAAAAAAAAATATCTTACATTTGTTTTTGCCTTGAAATTTTTTATTCATTAAAACTTTACGTATTAAAGCTATATTAGCTAATTATAAATTCTTAATTTCGGTTCACTAAATAAAGATTTTAGTTTAAATGTCAATGTAATGATATTGTTATTTTCAAATATTTACAGCTTCATTTGAATATTTTATTTTATTTCGACAAATTTACTTCTTCTTTGTTCATTATATTTGATTGAAACATTCACTTTATTTAAGCAATGGACATTTCGATGCATTGGAAATCGCATGATATATACAAATACTGTTTATTTTTTCATTTTTTAAGTCCTATAAAAAATATGTAGTTCTTGAATTCCATTCATAAATATTGTTCTATTTATGATAAGAATGTTTTGAATTTTATTACTGTGTATAAATATATTTCATTTTTGTATTTTAGGCTTATTACTTGTTGATTAATTTGTTTTACTCTTTTAATACTTCTGTTTTGTGTATTCTAACCCTATTTTTTATGTGGTTGATTCTTAATTTTCTCTAATTTGCTTTATGTTAAATTTTGTATTTTAGGTTGCCTTTGATTAATTTGTTTTAGTGTTTAAAATATATCTGCTGTTGAAAACTAACCCTATTTGATATAGTGTTTGATTTCTGAGTTTAGTGTTAAATGATTGTATTTTAATTGTCTTGTTGATTAAACATCTACTTGTTGAATATAAACCTTATTTTCTTTCTTTTATAAGTTAGGTATTGATTTGGTTTTATTTTCCCGAGTCAATTATTTAAGCTCCTTGTAATTACTGTTTTTTTGCTTTTTTTTTCTCTTTTGGCTTAAGCTGCCTTATCGTTTCGATTCTTAAGCTGATTTATTTACTTAAGAATGAAATGCCAGGTACTATGGATCCTTTTTTTCTTCCATTGCTTATTTATTGCACAAATCCTGCTTTGACGTACAGTTCAATCTTTTTTTAATTACGTTCAATGTAAGGTCAATAATTTCAATGGTAAAATTTTATATCGTTTCACGTTTATTTGTCAACACATTAAAAATTCTTGAAGATTAACGGATACTTAAATCTAATAATTTTTATCATCTTTATATAATTATAATTTTGAAAATTATGAAAAATAAATTTCGAAAAGAAGTTTTTAATACTTTAAGTAAATTTAATGAAAATGTTTTTGATGTACGATAATTGCTTAGCGAATTCCAGTATTTATTTTCATGTTGAAATTATATTGATCAGTCTCTTTATGACATGAAAAAGTATCAGAATTAATGATGATGTATAAAGAGATGTACTAAAAGATTTACGTAATTTAAATTTTTATGTTTCTGTCCAAGAATGCATCTATTAAAGTGAATTCTTACACTCGCAAAGAGAGCACAACTGAGCTTAGATGGTCATCTCTAGCGTTATTTTCTACAGAAAAAAGAGCTTTTAAATACTTTGATGGATTTAATAGAATGCGATATTTTTAATAAAGTAATTAATGGCTTTGTGGCTATAAAATTGCCGTACCGAGTTAGTTTATAAAAATGATTTCAATTTTTTTTATATATATTTGCTAAATGTCAGCAAAATTTTTATATATTTGCTTCATGTCAGTAAAATGTTTATAAATTTGCTTCATGTCAGCAAAATGTTTATATATTTACTTCATCATTTTAAGAATCAAAATAAACTGTTTATTTTTGTTATTTTACATACTGTCTTTTTGTCAGCCCTCGCTAATAAACTAAATAGATTTATGCTATTGAAGAGCTTATTTTTTTTTATTTAAAATCATACTTTGAATTATTGAAATTTTTGAACTAAAGTAACTGGAAACTATTAAACATTTATTTTTATTTCACCTGTGTGAAGAAATTAAATGTGTGGTTCAATATTACGTAATTTTAATTTAATTAAGAGTTAATGTTACTTAGAATTTTGAAACCAGTTACAACTAAATTAAGTAAATTTAAAATTGTGTTGTTTTACAAACTACAAAGTTTTTTTTTTAATTACGAAGGCTTTAAAAGATTTGTTTGAATATGAACTATATGATTCATGCCAATTGAGTTTATATTTATGCATTTTACTTCACTATTTTGTTTACTTAATCATTCTTTCCTTGGAGGCTAACTTTCATTTCAATTAAATTTATATAGTGTGGTTATAAATAAAGTGGCCCTATTTAGACCCCAGTAGATTCGTTTTGTCTATCGGATTTTGATAAAACTTAGTATTTTCGTTATATGATCCATGAAAAAAATATTTTTTAAATAAAATGTAATTAAAAATTTGACCTCCAGATGGCAATTTGAAAAATTCCTTTCACAAATTAATCAAGAATATAAAGAGACTTGGAGTAAGAGACACAAAACATTCTGCGCGCCTTTCTAACCGTAATCATACCCTTAAAAAAGAAAAATAGAGATTTACTGTTAAATTTTTTTATCAGAATAGGAGCAATAGCTTAGGTGTACGGTATAAATATCGTCGTTTAAAGGAATTGTGAAAAGGGCGCATGTCTAAGAATGGTTTGAAGAAGGTAATTATAAAATTTGAAGAGACTGGAGACTTGGGTATACTGCTACGAAGAGGAGCAAATCATTTGTGAATTAAACTGTCGAAGAAGTCGCTACTGCTTGGTTTAAAGAACCTCCAGTCCCAATTATTCTTCAGCAAATGCTCGATCGGTGTGACGAGAGTTAGCAATTCCGTGTTGGATAGTGCGAAAAATTCTGCGATCCATTTTAAAATGGTATCTGTATAAGATCCAAGTATTGTTTATACTGCAACCGCAAGACCGCCAAACATGCTCTGACTTTACTTGCTGATTTTTGGAGAAAATGGAAATTGATAACGCATGTCTTTGAAAAACTCTATGGCCAAATGAAGCACACTTTTCTCTAGATGCAGCTGTGAATAACCAAAATTGTTCCATATGGGGTGCTTCAACACCTAATGTCCTGCACCAAAAACACTACTTTCTGATTACGCAATTGCGTAGTGTAGATTTAATACTGATTTACCATTGAACCTATGTAGCTACTGTCATTTTCATTGTTCCAAATAAAAGAGATATCACTAAGAGAGACTTACTTATAACGTGAATGCTCAAAATATAATTAATTTAAATATTTAGCTCCTCATCCAAAGGATAAAATTGCATGGTGGTACAAACTATAGCGGAAAAAAATGCTTGGAATTGTTTATGATAATTTAATTCGAATGTATTGTTTAGTTCCAGAGATAATCAACAAAAGCTGACAAGATCCTTACACAATTGCCAGTTCAACAGCCAGCCGCGGTTTTATTCACGAGCATAATGTGAGATATCATTATTTATTAACAATGCACTCAGAAGAAATATAGAGTCTGTTGGAAAAAAAACCTTGAAATTTGATGCCACAGTCAAGTGATGAGGATAGCATCTGACTGGCACTCCCATCTGACAAACTTACCCCGGAAGCAATTGAAACCTCGGCGAGCTTTCAATGGACATTAGCACCATCGACGACTATAAGGAGTAAACTATTTTGCATGTTTTACTCAGCAATGTGCTGCATTACTTAGCGCTCACAAACATTTCATCTCCGAAAAAGAATTTAAATTTTCTTTATTTAATGCGTTTAATCAAAAGTACTATAATTGTTTGTTTCTTAAATGCAATATTTTTCTTTCCTTATTAATGTTATTTCAATATTTCAATAGATATGCCATGATATATATATCATGACATGTCTATTGAATTTAATATAACATTATTCTTTTTTCTAATTCAGTTAATATGCAATACAAATTAGAAGATTGCATTATCAATTTTGAAAGATGTCTGACAGAAATTATATATTTATTCATATTTTATATAATATTTAATAGATTACAGTATATATATATATATATATATATATATATATTTAATTTAAGGATTATAAGATCTCAAAAATCCAAATATTTATTTAAAATTTTATATGTTACAATTATCTTTCCTTTTGTAATTGTATGTGTTTATATTAATTTCTTCTTAATCATTTTATGTTTTTGAATTTGCGAAATTATGATATCACTGGATTAAAAAAGTACCGGTTTCATTATATTACCGGTTCTTTAAAAACTGTTGAAAAAATTTCTATCATTAAAATTTTTGGTTAAAAATTTAATATTATGGAACAAAACTTTAAAAATTATGAATATTAAATTAAGTTTATGGTAAGAAAAATCAAAAATGCGCAAGAATGTCACCTAGTATGAGAGTATTGTTTCACATGATTTCATTGGCTATGTCAATTATGTTAATTCTGTTTTTAGTAATCTGTTTTTAATAAACATATATATATATATATATATATATATATATATATATATATATATATATGTGTGTGTGTGTGTGTTTGTGTGTGTATGTTCTTGCTAAATACAAGGGTAATTCAATAAGTTGTTTGAAATTTCAAGATATGGTGCTTTTTTGTTTTTAGTAAGCATCATAACATACTAGAAAGCTGTCTATGTCTTAGTTACTCATATTCACGATCATGACGCCCTTTCCATCTCGAATATTCTTCATCATAAATTTTCTGGCCGATGATACCATCGTCGGGTTTAGATCATATTCACAGGAAGCAACAAACGATTTGATTTTCACGGTGCAAAATGAAAACTCCAGGTTTCACCGATGGTCATGACGCGGCAGCAATCAAATTTTGATTTTGTAGCAAATGACTTCAAAATCAAAACTAACTTATGAATCAATGTTAAATTTGTTTTCGCTTCCTTTAACAGATGGCAATACCAAACAGAGAGAGCAATTTTTCATAATGATCTCATCTATCTTCAAAAATAAGTGCATTTTGAATCAACGTCATGTATACGATTTCTGTTTGATGTAACTGTATTGGGATTAGTTCCCAGCTGCAGTATAGGATTCTAAAATTGTTTCAGGATGAAAGTTTGTAATTGTGTCATGCCCAGATTTTCAGCAGCTTCTATGTTAAAAGAAAATTATGGAAAATTTTCAATTAGTTTTAAATTATATAATTTATTCTAGCTTTCTATATGAGAAATAAATGTTGTTTTAGCAAGTAATGTTAATTTCGTAGTTTTTTTATCCCTTATATATATTTATGATAAATAGATAATTTTACTAAAGCTTATTGTATTGCAAAATTATTTTCCAGTTGAAATCTATTTAGTATTTATTGTTATATTTCACTGAGATAAGCAATTTTAGAATACTATGTAATTTCTAACGTAAATTTAAGTAACAGTTTTAAATGAAATTGAATTTTATTTATATTGTAGAACATTTTAATTTACCAAACATTATTTTACAAAATTTTATGGGAATCAATGTATTGTTTTTCAATATTTAACTATCAGTTTCATCAACAACTAATTTTTTTTGTATTCTATGAAAAAAAATTTTTGGTTCTTCTTCATTTCTAATTCATATTATAGTTGCTAGCATGGCTATGATACAGAAAATATATTGAAAACTTTTTGAAAAATTTAAAATTAATAGTAAGCTAGTGTAAATATTTAACAATATATATTTTTCAAAGTTTAAGGAAATTTCAACTGGTAACTTTCAGTATATTCAAAATGAAGAATAAAATACAACACTCTTGAATTAAATTATTTTATAATACATTTGATGGATTCTCCATCTGTGCATTTATTTAAAAAGAATGCTTTCTTGTATCATTCCACATATATTAGTTATCTAATGAGGACGATACAGATTTAAAATTATGATGTCTATATTATTGTGATAAGCACAATCTCATTAATTTTAAATACTGATTCTTCTTGAACTGCTAATAGCAGCTATAATTATGTATCACAGGCTATATTTTAAATTTGGTTCATTAATATGTATATAATACTATAATGTTAAATATGGTTAAAATGATACAATTACAAATAGGATTAACACAAATCTTTTTCCACGATAACTTAATAAGCCATCATAACTTTCAATGCAATTCTAACAATTAAACATCTAATAGTTCATGGTTATATTCCTAAGAAGGAATTCAATGAAATGAGATTTCTATAACGTATTCCTGAATCATTGAAAGTTAATTGATCAAATGAAATTTAATTTCACTTTTTTGAAAATATAAAATTGGCTGTATATGTTTATTATTGGTATTTCTTCAAAGTAATTCCCATATTTTTTTAAGACAATGATGTAGTTTGAAAAAGAATGTAGAGAAATAAAGAATTATTTTATAAAAATTTTAAGCGCTGGGGGGAAAATTGATGGTTATCCAAAATATTTATAATTATATCCGAAATTATTCAATGTTCAGAGCCAATGCATATGTTAACACAACACGTTCGTCTACAATCAATCCTTAATCAACAAAAAGGTAAAAATTGATTTCTATTTATAGTCTTATGTAATTTTCCTCGTAATAACCTACTAATTTTTTTTCAAAGTACTAACAATAATGCCATAACAATTTACTGGAAGAATTAAGACACTGGAATAATTGATCAAGCCGGATAATTGTATACACTGTAGGCTTTTACTCAAGTCAAATTTTGGTGGTCTGAAATATGTACTGCATGTTGTTACAAGCTACACTTTGAAGAAAAGATGACACTAAAAGGTTGAAATACACAAATGTCTAACAAGAATGTTGAATTATGTTATATGCCTTAAAGGTTTAAAGGCTTAATTATTCACCATGCAATATGCTTTAACTTTTTTAAGCTATCCAAGGTGGATTTTAATATTTAAAAGTGTTTCACAGTTAATTAAGATAATTATTCAGGAGTTTTATTTCTTTAACTTATGTGAGATTCAGGAGCCAATGAGGCTTTAAGGATTTTCTTTTTCTTCTATGGGGTATATACCTTTCGTCGCGAAAATGGAGCTTCCTAACTATTGCAAAAATATATTTCGTTAATTTCGAAATTTCTTCTTCTCATTCCATCCCATTCCTCTTTCCCCTTCCTTCTGAAATTAATAGAAATCCGTGAGGAACACAAATGATTTTCTTTTCGAAATTAATAAGTATTTGTTTCAGAATAGCACGCTGTCACTAGAAATATCCGTCTGGATTAGGTTTACTTTCACATTGTGTATTTTGTAGTAAGTTCACAACTTCCTATAACGACTCAGACATCTAAATTGCTTCTTCCATCAATACTGGCCGACTGCCATCAATATTGTCAGTGAAAATTCGTGAATCAGCTTTGCAGAAAAGTTTCTCAACTCTATGTAAGCTGAAGCTAGAGTTCTAAAATAAATTTTGTTTTGTTATGCAGAGGTATATTATATACTTTAGTCTTGATATGAAAATTTAGGGTGCCATCTGCTACAATATCATTTCGTTTATATAATAAAACGCATCGAAAGAAATATGCAAATCTTGCAATAACTGCAATATTGCGTTTGAAATTAGTAAGTAGGCTATGTATTATCAGATATTTTATTTGGACTAAAGTGATTCATGAGAAAGGTTTTTGGAAGTGTGAATTAATGAACTTTGAAAGAGGAATGTTAGTTGGAGCTAGATGCATGCCTCATTCAATTTCGGAAATTGTTAGGGAATCGAACATTCCTTGATTTATAGTATCAAAAAAGTGTCAGAATATATAATGGGAGGATTACCTCCCATAATGAACTACAAAATGGTCGACCATATCTACTTAAATACCGAGACTAGAGACGTTTGTGTAGAGTAACTTGTGTTATTGGACAGGCACACAGCGTTAAATAACATAAATGATCAATGTGGTAAATCTCTCAGATATATCCGTGACAAACTCCAATGCATTTTGGTGCTGATGGTATAAGGAAGCACAAGGCCGATTCGAATACCTTTATTGAACGCACCATCGGCTTCAGCGCCTCTTCAAGGCTCGTGAACTCATCGGCGCAACCGTAGATAAGTTGAATAATTTTGCTTGATTACATGAGTTACAATTCTATTTGGTAAGAGATTTTGGTCGGATTCTAATGTGGCTTATAATTTTTTCTATGACCCACGAGGTGATGGAATCAAGTTGTCAACAAGGCCTTATACAAGTTTGATGCGATTCTACATTGAAGATAGTGGTTCTGACAATAGGTTCATAGGCAAAGTTATTTGGCTAGAGAAGAGTTAACATTGACTGTAAATGGTTGTGTTCAATTACTTGGAAACTATTTGCTGTCACTTATGAACAACATGTTCCTAATTAAAAATAAAATTTTCCTGGATAATTATGCGAATTAATAACAGGCAAAAACTAGTCGTGATTGCTTTGAGGAACATTCTGATCATTTCCAGAGAAATATTAGGGAACCTAAAACACTAAAAACATATATAAGATACTAAGAGTATATATATATATATAAGAGATAATCGAAATGTTTTGTTTCTGCATTAAATAATGCACTAGCAAAGCTTTCGCTATTATTTATGGCTGTAAAAATGACTTAGCTAAATATTCTTTCAAGACTAAATGCAAAACCGTTTTGTTGCTTTTTGCCCCACTTGATGAGAGGTGTTCCATACCTTTTGGTACTTCAGTGTATACTTATCTTATGTATATCCATAACAACTAAAATACCTATTGATAGCATCGTGTGACAGTTTATATTACGAATCAATAAACATCACCCTATGGATAGTTTCGAAAATGATAATGCCGATTCAAATTTCACAACATCTCAGGATTACAATTGTACTATTTAACACATCAATCAATAACTCCCGAGACTAACCCAGAGATGGCGCTCGTAGTAAACCAGTAACCAGGTCTTTCTAGAGTACTAACCTTTGCTTGAAACGTGTCAAAATTTTAAGTCGATCGGACCAGAAACAACTGAGTTATCGAGGTTGGAGTAAAGTCGTTTTGTAGTTTGTTTAAAAAATGGAAAAAATCGAGTTTCGTGTTCTGATAAGACATTGTTTTTTAATGGGTAAAAACACCGTGCAAGCGAAACAATGGATTGAAAAATGTTACCCGGACTCTTGTCCATCAAAAGCAACGATTTGTCGGTGGTTTGCCGAGTTTAAACGTGGTCGTACCGACACAAATGACGCGGAACGCTCGGGTAGACCTGTGGAAGCCGTTACACCGGAAAATGTGAGTGAAGTGACAAAAATTATAATGAAAGATCGTAAAGTGAAGCTCCGTGAGATTGCTGAGATGACACAGATATCATATGAAAGTGTATTTACTGAAAAAGGTTTTTTGAAGTGAAGTGAAAAAGGTTTTTTCCAAGTGGGTGCCTCGATTGCTTTCGATGGAACAAAAACAGCAACGAGTCGATGATTCAGAAAGCTGTTATCGCTATTTACTCGCAACAAAAAAGATTTCTTGCGAAAAAAAAAAAAGAAAAAAAAAAAAATAAGGGGGGGGGGAAAGATTTGGAAAAGCGTTGGAACGATTGTATCACCCTAAAAGGTAATTAACAAAAGGTGTTATGTTGATGAATAAAAAAAAAATATGCAAAAAAAATGTTGTTTTCAATGTTAGTCTCGGGAGTTATTGATTGATGTGTTAAAGTCATTTGACATTATTTGTTAAATATTTTTATACTTAATAAGACACCAGATTCGACTAATACAGAGTACTATTAATATTTTATTGATTGCTTGATAGGGTACGTCACATTTAAATTTTACGCGAGGGCTATTGGCGGCAGACCTCTTAATTCTGAAATGCAGTCAAGTGATAAGTTCAACTACTTAGTTTGTACATTTTTTCTTATCCAAACTTTTACACCAGGCCCTGTCGAGAACTTTGAGTCTAGACTGAATTAACCCCTTGAGGATCGGTACGCCGGGAATGAAGCGCACTTAGTGGACCGAACAATCGGAAACGGAGCTTCCCCACCGGCCAGAGCACTTCTAGCAGTTAAGCCTAATTTTACAAAAAAAAATTCCCATAAGATTAACATTTAATATAATGACTGCAATTATACAAGTTTTATATAAATAATACACAACTACATAAATGTATTAATATAAAGACAATAATATAAATAGAAATTACTTAAGTATACAAAACACTAGAATTTAATTATGCGCTCGAAACAAATACTATACACACGAATGGAAAGTTACAATTACTATGAATTTGAAATTAAAAATAAAATAATATTATTATATATAAAAAAAATTCCAATTTAAAAATTCTGCTGCGTACGGTATAGTTCAAAATATGGATCGGCACACAGTTATGCGTTGCATATTTTGCACTCATAATACGATGTTTAGTTTCGCTTTTACTTATTTTTAGCGCACATGATGCACCTCGTTTTGGAAAATATCTTATAGATAAACGGAATGGTTGAGTGCCTGGAGTTTTTGGACTAATTTTTAAGTTGCTTGGTTTTGCGAACATTTCTATTATTTGATGAATAACACTTGATTTGAATTCCGAAGCTGAAGTTTTTTTGCCGTTTACTTTAGAATATTTTACTCTTGCATTTAGAAGTGCTTTATCTACAATCCAAAAAATAGCTTTTTATATAACATTTCACAGTTTTCCTAAATGCTATATAATGATGAATGACAGAATCGCCATTGTTAACACCTCCCATATATTTTGATTGTACTTTAACCTTTAGAACTCGGCTGATTCTATGTCAAAATATCCTTTCCAGTCGGCGCTTATAGGATTGAGAAAAAAGTTTCTTTCCCCCACTGGAAAGTTGGAGTTCACCACGTGTGTTAGCTAGTTACAAAGGGGAGATAATAAGGGTTGCTGATTTTTTTATCAGAAATCATTGACGAGAAAGAAAGATCCTAATATTTGGCGCCATATCATATCATAATAATTTTTTCTGAATTCCTGGTTCCCCTTTTTAATTCAGTGACATACTAACTTTCAAATGTATATTCATCATAACTTAGAGTCGTGTAATGCGTAAATTAACATTTTGAAATAAAACAAATAAAAAAAAAGCGAAAGCTATACCATATTACTAAGATATTTTCTAGAAGCAAGTACGTTAAAACAATATTAAATTGATAGTTTCTGCACACACACACACACACACACACACACATATATATATATATATATATATACGCGTGTAATCGAATGGCTTAGTGTGCAGACTTTATCTGTGGTCTTATTATTGCAACTTACCGATTTAACTGCAACATTGAACCGATGTAAAAAAAAAATAATGCCTCATGTTTTCAAAATTATTCGATGAAATATTTAAAAGAAGGAAAAATTTAAGAACAATATGTTGAACATTATTACTAAACATTTTATTTTTTAAATTAACCCCTTTTTAATGCACAAGAAAATCAATGTACTCCAAATATTTTGATTTGACATTTTAATGACATCGCATTTTGAAACAATAGGAAGGTTACTGGTGACGACTTCATAAATTTGAACAACGGTCAAGCAATGAGGACAGCATCCAATCACCAAACTTCCACACCACACCAACATCAGGACTTAGAACCTAGACAGGCTTAATAGCCGGTTTTCAATTGAACAGGATTTGAACTCACAACTCAATCCCGGCTACGAGTTTGCGACCTCACTCGTCAGCTACCATGGTCCCTTTTGTTATTAAATATTATCATAAGAGAGATTTAAAAAATAATTTTTAACTTAATTGAACATGTTTCAAAGCTGCTGAGTAAATCTTAAGTACGTCAAATTAAGGAAAAACCTTCAGTTAATTTATGCATTCCAATGAAAATAATATGTAACACTTTTTTTACATCAAATATTTCTATGAAACTTTAATCTTGAAGAAAAAAAAGTATTAATTTGTTTTTTTAATTTTTTGTTTTTGTTTTTAAAGGAAACTTATATCTTAAATTGAAAAGTTCTTGTAACAATGCTTTTAAAATGTCTGTTTTAAAAATGTGAAGTTAATTCTACTTTTTAAAATTTTTGGCTCTTAAAAAAGCTTTTTTTGTTTATTTTTTCCTTTTCTATTTATTAAAAATGTATCAGTTTTAATCTTTTTTATTCTAGTCTTTTGATTTTTTTATTGGTTTATGTTTCAAGATATTTTTAAATAAATTGTGTGTTATTCTTCGAAACAGTTCTAGTCAATACAAAGAGCCAAATTGCATGCCTTACAGATAACAGTTGTTCTTTTTTGTAAATTCTTTTCCGCACAATATGTGTACTTTCTTCTTTTCTTTTCGTCAATTGGCCTAAGAGAAAATTTATTATCATTTGTCTTCATTTTTTTTATTACCAATGGCTCTGCATTTTATGACTTAATTTTCCTACCAGAGATGTTATTAAATTCATTGTAAATTCTTTTAAACTGAGTTTTTAACTTAGTTTTGCACGACTTAAATATCAGAAACACAACAATATCGATGAGGCTAAATAATAATTTTTTGTCAATTTCCTAATTCGTCTAGCAAAAGTGTTGATGCATGCACTGCGGTCTTCTAAATCAACATATCCCATGTGCTTGTGGTAATCTGCCTCAATTTTTTGCTTGGAAGTGGTTAATTTTTCTTTCCCCCATTCTCTGATGGTAACTTTGCTAAGTCACCATCAGATTTTTTTGGGTGTCTATCAACAAAATTTTCTTCATCTAAATATTTCATCAAATTCTCAATCTCTATTTCTGCGAGAAATTTCAGATTCATTCTAAAAATTCGAAGAAAAACAAGAGAAAGAAAATTCTATCGATCATAGACAGCGTAAAGTCATCTAACGGAGTATTTTTTCGAATTCGGTTATTCTTAAAGGTCGCCAATGATAAAGAATTCGCTCACAACTGATAACGCTGGCGAAAAATATCCCCACCCAATTACGGACAATAGAAGCAAAGTCGTAAAAAGGGCTAGGGGAAGTTGTAAAAGGGTGTACTGGGGAAAAAGGGGGAAAGAACTGTCTCTACATAGTTTGGTACAGCAGTTGTACCGGAGCCGAAGCGAGCGAAAAATAATTTTTTGGTACAGCATATGTACCGCCGATGTTTAAAGGTTAAAATGTCGTTTCTAGTCTATCGGTCTGTCATACCTATTGGAATTATTAATATCACTATCTTCACTAATCTTAGAAACACTTTCATTCATAATTTTATATATTTCTCTCTCAGATAGATATCTCGTTCTCTTAACCATGGTTAACGGAATGAAACTGAATATAACCGTCCACATATCCTGAAACATCTACAAAGAACACCCGTAAATATTTCACCCTTACCCCTCCAAATAGTCAGCTGGATGCACTTCCCCATATTCTTCTAACGAAAAGAGTAAAGAAATAAGTAAGAACGCCTGCGTCCCTTGAACTACCACGTTCACCTTTAAAGAGCCGCGATTCTCAGTTTGTTTACACCAATTAATCTATTAAATATAAAACAAGGGCAGAACAGAAACTAATACACTTATGTGAAGGTCTAATATTGCGAGAATCGATTGATGGGAAAACAGAAATTTGGCGAAATGTAGCATTGAAATAAAACGCTCCTTTCAAATAAAAAAAATTCAAATAAAACACTCATTTTCCCAATTACGCTGACGTGAAGCTAGGCCCACCAGGTTAATCGGAGCTCTTCGCATTGAAGCGAAGCTGATCTGGTAGGATTGGAAAAGTTGCGCCGCACAGTCGAGACGTTTAATATCAATGATTAACTTCTCTATTAATGAGGATTAACTGTTTAACTCGACAAATAAACTTCAAAAACATGCCAGCCAGAAATTCGCAACCATTAACTCTAGGCTATCGTGGTCATAAAACTTTGTAAAGAAGTAAAATACAAAGAATTCTTGTGGAAAGATTTATAGTAGGATTAGATTTAGACTTAATACAATCAGTTGGACATATTATTGCCTCCTTATTCCATAAACTTCTTTCACTTATGTCTTAAAAACTTTCATGCAATTTTAATGCATTTGCTTTTGATATTTAAAAATGAATGAATGAATTTGTTCGATGAAACAAATATATATTTCAACAGATTTTACACGTTTCATTTTCGGGTTTTACATAACCTCTCAATCGTGACATTTTTGTACAAATTTTGAAAATATCTCAATAATTGATACAAATTTAATTCACCCAAGCCTCGAGATGTTATTTTTACGGAGAATAATGTTTGAGTTTGTTCACAGGTTTTTGATCCTTTAAAGACCCAACACTATTTCCGAGTATTCTAACTATTCCGTGAATCTTAAAAATGGACCTATTCAATAACATAATGGAGTCACGTATCTGTGAAGTTTCGTCGCTGCGATACGAACCTTAACTGCAATTTGAACGCTTCGACTGTATTTTCCCAGAATAGTTTGCTACTCCACTATTTTCTTTTGTTCATTGGAATAATATATAACAAAATAAGTTTAAGTAGTTATGAATTTGCATTTCTACATGTATTAAGGTTTTATGGATATGTTTAATTTAATAGTATAAAAATGATTATATCTCTTCGTATTACAGCAAAAATATTTTTCAAACGTAATTCATATCCTTCATTTTTTTTTCCTTATGAAAATTCTGACTTTCCCATTTTTTTCATTAATAGTATATAAATGTTCTAAACTTTTATTAAACTCGTGTTAAATTTATTAAAAATTTGTGTCTCCAAGACCATCAAATGTTTTGATAAATATACTTTTTCAGTAAAATCCCTGTTAAGAATTTTATGTATATTTATAATATGCATGGCATATCCTTTCTCTTTATGTATGAATACATTTACATAATTATATTAAATATTTACTTAAAATTATAAGTTTTCTATATATGTATATTTCTCAATAATAAATTTTATCAGACAGTTTTTCTTACTTAAAATAATAGCCCACATTTTACTGGAAAAAATTTAAAGTGGGTAGTATTGCTAATCTTAAATACATTAAACTAATAAGAGAAACATGCAAATTTTCTTCTTTAATGTACATAATCAAATAAATGACCTCAGTTCCGTTGGATTAAAAGACAGTTTATCTAGGTCAGAACAAATCCTTTAAAAATATTGGATCACACATTTCACCAAACGCATTAACTCTTAATTTTATAAGGCTTAGCTTTTAAAGTTTCCATGTAAATGAGCATAATACTAAATTTAATCTCTGACACACGCTTCGAAAGTTTAATTAGCAAACCGTGCGATCCTCCAAAATAAGATTTCATATTATCCATTAAATAAGACAATGGGCACTTAACTACTGTTCAGGGGGGAAGGAGGAACAGGAATGAGACAACCTTAAAAAAGACCTTAAAAGTCTGATATGAAAAGATCCTTTTTTTTCCTTCGTCACCCTGAAGAGGATTAGAAAAAAATCATTACGGCATCGGATATTTATTCAAAGAGGTGCTCCTTTCTTTTACTTTTTAAAACGTCTTTTGTTATCTTTTACGTGATATTGAACCTCTTTTCTATTGTGTTCTTTTTACGATAGGGCACGGACGGAGATTCAATGCACTTTTTAATATGCTTTTATGTGCCAATTTTTTATTTAAAATATAAAAGCTTGATTCGAAGGGAAAACTGTCGAATAAAACTAGTTCTCCATATAGATAACATTTTAGAGATCTTAAATCTTTTTGAAAAATATATCTGGATATCCAATACCGTATCCTTGTCTCGTGACTGTATAAATATATAATTCATTTATCAAAAAATTAAGAATATTTCACAGAATTCCTTCGTTTTGAGTTTATGATGAGTTTTATATGCATTTCATGTCTTAGGAGTTTGGAAATATTTAATTATATTATAAAATTCACATCACATAGGTCACATTGTATCATATATTTTGAAACAAATTAAATAATTAAAGATAATCTCTATCATATGACAATTTATTAGAGTTAGTATTCAGAGCGGAAAAGGGGAATACTCGTTTTGTTTTTGCTTTGAATAATATTTAATAAAAAAAATAGGTTGATCTTTATTTTATTGAAAAACAATGAAAATTTTTGGTTTGACAAAAGCAATATTACAGTTATTGCATCTTAATAATTACCTATAGATCTCTTTTAACATCTTAACATTCACCTTATTTATAGAATACAGACGTATATATTAATACCTAAAATTCAGTAAAACAGTTTTTATTGAATTGTAATTATGCAATTTTCAATTAGAAAACGTTATGAAAGTCGTAAAGGAATTAATCCAATACTTGTGTTTCAATTAAAGTTGATGTTAATAGCAATGGTTTATTAGTAACATTTAACCCTCTAAGCGTTTCACACGCTTTTTTCCGTACTGTCCGAGATATTCCGAAAGCGTTTGCGCCGTAAAATCCCGTGTGGCTGTGAGCGCACCGAAAGCGTCAGAGCCGTGTTTTTTCGCCATCACAGGATGTATTCGAGATCGTTTGCGCCGGGTTTTTCTGCAATTCCTTCCCCCCCTTTTAAAAGTTTTACATCTTGTTAGATAATTGGGGAGGGTTGCGGACACACAATGAACTTTGACAGGAAATTTTATGGCTCACAAGGGAACCCCACTCTTGCCCTTAGGGCTAGAGAGAATTCCATTGAGACATTCGTTCAAGAGGGGAAGGGGAAAATTTCCTTTCAAGTGTGTTTGTTGGTCAACTTGAGTTGAGATTTTATTGGGTTTATGAAAGAAATGCGTCCCTTGACCTAGCTTTCGAGATAAAATTTTTTATTTAAACCAATCCA
Organism: Nephila pilipes; assembly: GCA_019974015.1. NCBI lineage: Eukaryota > Metazoa > Arthropoda > Arachnida > Araneae > Nephilidae > Nephila > Nephila pilipes. Next base: position 141,615 of record BMAW01058297.1, on the reverse strand, counting down.
AAAAACGCTTTAAAGTTCAATCACAAAATTAACTAGATTTTAATCCCATTTTTAATTAATATTCATTTGGAATTTTAACAAATTTAGATAGAGTAGGAAACCTACTGTTTTATATTGTTGGACAAATTAATCTTTGTATATTTTCTTTGATTGCTAAAAATTCACCTTTTTTTATTTTTCCTCATATTAAAAAATATCAGATAGAGTTAAGTTTTTATGTTATTTCTATAAATCTCGAAAAACATCGCTAAATATATATCTATAAAATGTTTGTTTAAATACAGAGAATGTATGAAAATAATAAATACGTTCTATTGTTTCATTTGTGTTACTTTATTCACTACTTTCAGTTTTTAAAATAATATTTATTTCCTAATAACGTGTCATAAATTAAAAAAAAAAAAAACGAACGAGTCAAAATCAGAAACGCTTTAAGATTTTCAATTATTACAAATGAATAATTTTTAAGCTTCTGTATTTCTTTACTTTTAAAAATCTCTAATGCATGAATAAAAGTAATACCAAAAATTAAACTTTTTTTTAAATCTATTAGTTTTTTTTTTTTCATAATTTCAAAGCCAGGTATTCAGGACAGCTTACGCATGATACTCAGTTTTGTAATGTTAAGTTTTGAAATACATCCGAATTTTAAATAACTGAACTACATCTTCCCTCAAAGAGAAAAAGAATGCGATTTCCCACTCCAACTCATATTTTTCAAACTTGATTTTTGAAAAATTAGTAATTAATAGCATCTGCACACATTTATATTTGTTCATACGTGTAAGTATCAACTGTACTTTTGCACAGATACTTTTGATTACTAATTATTTGAAGATTCAAATTTAAAAAATATTCATATGTGTTAAATCCCTTATAATTTATCTTCTGTTAAAGGATAATTGAAGTACATGTAATTAAAATCCGGACATTTTTCGTAATCTTAACATTATACAACTACGAATTTTACATAAGCTACCCTGAAAATCTGCTTTTCAAATTACATCAAAAAATATTTATGTATGGTACATACAAAGTTAAAAATTATTAATCACATAAATTTACAATTCTATGAAAATTTAAAATATAAAATTTAAAATTTAATAAATTTCATCGCCAGCATATTTTCATATATTCCGTAAGTTTTTTACAAATCAGTTAAAAACCGCACGTCATTAGCAAAAAATATGCTGAACAATTTGATGAATATAAAATAAAAATTTTACTTGGAAGCAAAGCTGAGATACTAAAACTTCGGTATACAAAAATTATGAGCATATCTACAATAGTTTCTGAAATAATTATTTTAAAATTCAGTTAGAAATTTGTTCGTTATATTATACGTAATATTAAATATACCGTCAACATAATAAAGTAATAGTTTGATGCATTCACAGATTATTAAAAATAGATATAAGTGACATTATTATCACAAATGTTAAAAAATTTATAATTTTAAATTCAATTATAATTTTAAATTAAATTGTACACTGTTATATATACACAATATTGTGTTTCACAAACAATTTTTTCTCAAATAACAAATTGTTCTGAAAGTAGGCATTAAGGTACTTTAAAGACTTAGTACTTTTGTTTTGTTTAAGCATTTAATATAAAATATTTATTTTTTTTTCTTATGTGTCTCTGATATTTTTAACATTTGTAACAATTAAAATTATTGCTTATATACGATTCTTTGCATTTTTTTGTAAATTGAATGAACACTTTGATTACAATTTTGTTTATTTGAGAACATATGAACACTGATTTATTTTATTCATGAAATACAAGTTTGAATAAATTGACTCTTTTTGCATTTGTTTTAAAATATGTATATTATATTGAAATTTAAACTACCCAAAATTATACCAGATTTGTTATAAACGAATTTTTGATCTAATAAACACATATAACTCTTTTTAGGTACAATTTGTAAAATGGACTAAAATTAATAGATGAATATTATTTTTACATATTGTGAATATTTTGCACTGAACTTAAACATATATTTTAGTCCCTTTAAGGTTGGAGAAGCAAATCGTAAGCAATTTTGCATTCATTTTGATATTGAATATAAAAAGCTGCTTGGCTATTCAGAAGTGAGGTGGTTTACTTTGAAACCAGCACACAAACAGAGCACAAATAGAGTGCATTTTGAAATTATATGATCCGCTTCGGTCAAGTTATTTAAATTTAAAAAATACCTTACATTTGGAAAAAATATCACCTTTCAATAGATCAAATCATACGCTCTCTTTTCTCTACAGCCAGACATTATTTTTCTGTAAAACTACCAAAGAAATTAAACATCATAACATTTCAGCTACAGTTTATTTTATTCCGATATAGAACGAGATATGATGATAAATTCGTACCATTAATACAAAAGAATAAACTAACAATTATATATGGTTATATTCCTGGGATTAAGAATACATTTCTAAAATTTAAAATTGCTTACAAAATTTGTTATGAATTCTTTGAGGAATTGTTTGTCAACTTCACTGAACTAAAGTGTTTTAAGTGTACTGTTTTGAAAGACAAATTAAAAAGGGAAAAGTTTCTCTCACTGCCAAATTTGTAATAACTGATATGTAAGATGTAGTAATCGATGACAATTTTCAGTTAAAAGATATAATACGAATATGTACTTAAAGTTTGAAAACACCAAAGAAACAGAAAGTTGAAAATTAAAATGTGGGATTGAAGATGGCTAGAAATATTTTGACATTTTGAAGAATATATACTCCATTAAAATTTAAAATTATTTATTGAATGTAAAATATATTACCTTTGCACAAAAGTGGATGTAGATGGGGTATTTCGCTTAGAGCAGAGGTATTCAACCTCTTGCACTTTGGGGAACCTTTTGAGCTTACCATTACCTTCAAGGAACCCCTTGATCAAACAGCAGAAAAAATAGGATATCAAAGCTCTTTATCCTAATCAAATTTACAAAATTATTATTGCATTTCTATTTTTTTATTAGAAACGTCTTAGTAAGATTAATGAATGTTAAGGTAGCGAAAGTTTTTTTTTTCCCTAAAATATGGCCTATGCATAATAAACAAAAGCAATATTTTTTTAAATATAACAAATAATGAAAAAAAAAGAATTTTAATGATTTGACCATGATTGTTTTTTATTGCAAAGTATTTTTACGTCTGTAAAAATTTCTGAAACCATCAACCTAATGTCTTCTTCAGCATCCGACCTATTTCTGTATTTTGTTTTTGTCGCAGTGTACAAAGAGAAAGATTTTTCGCATATATAGGTTGAAACATATGATATTAGATGTTTCACAACTCTTACGGCAATTTCATGATATTATTTTCTATTGTCAATCAAAAAATACATTATAACACTTAACTAACTCTTAATTTCAATTGAGTATACATCAATGTGATATATCAATCAAACTGATATACACTCAATTTTTTCTTTTGTTGGGAGTTCGGAGGTTTTCTTCTTTTATTGGGTTTAGTTTAGTGTTTTCTTATTAACGTCGCACTGGAAGCAACACGAGGGCTATTGGCAATGGACCTCATAATTTTGAACTTCAGTCAAGTGCAGAGGACGACACTTGAGCTGGCACCCCCTCTCCTAACTTCCACACCACACCAACTTCTTTTATTGGGAGTTCAGTGAATTAAAAGTCTTAAAAAGATTTTGGATCCAAGATAATTTTTTATTTTGAACAGGATTCAAAAAAGGTTTTTTGCAGATCTGATATATGTTTGACCAAACTAATTTTTACATTTTTATGAGGATCAGCGTTACCGTCCACTAAAATATTATGCATATTACTAAAGCATTTAATATTATCTTTCAAAATAAATTCTGTTCAAAATTTCAATTTTAAAACAGTGGCGCCAATTTTACTTCATACCTCGAAAATAATGAATAAGTGTGCATTCTTCACCTGATCCAAAAAACGCCTAAATATGTGACCTAATGCGTCTCGATTACTGTATTTGAAACACGTGATTTTACGAAATTTAAGATTTTATTTTATCCTTAAAATATTTATTGATATTTATTTTTACAAGCAAACTGCTTCTGAGAATTCAATCTTCTATAAAAATTAAACTTTTATGACAATTCTGGCGCTTTGATTAAGCAAATAGTGCTTGATAGCAAATACTAATCATTAATTTTTTTCAAAACATGCAAACAATTTTGTATTTTCTTGGTCTCGTATTCAATAATGAATATAGGGTGCTTTTTCTAGGTTAAAATCGTAATATTAAAATTTTAAAAAAAGTTTTTAAAAATTACAGAAAAAAAAATTTTCTATTGTTTGAAGCAAACAAATATTTTTCAACTATGAACCCACCAATTTTTATCAAGCTATATTTTTTTATTCTTCATTTGTTGGAACGCTTTTATTGAAACTCAATAGATCGGGCGAACATCTTCCAAGTTCTGATCTGCGAATAATCTGAACCCCATTCCAGCTTGCTTGTAGCCTGCCGTACAAGATTTCCCCTAGGCAAGGAAATCGCTTATCTAAGCGTCGGATCTAAGCAATTAAATGCCCAACCCAAGGGGTTGTGTGGACCACCCGCGTCATAAAAGGGGGTAGGAACATGAGGCTCTCGCCCTTAAAGGCCCAGCTAGTATCGCACTTAGTAACACTGAAAAATCAGAAATTTTGGCAGATTCACTAGAAAACCAATTCAAATTAAATGACATAAACACACCTATTCACGACGATAATGTTAAGGATGTCGTTCATAACTATCTACAAAATGAAGAAAATTTCCGAAATCCGGATTACCCTCCACCACTAGCCTCAGAAATTGCAGATTACATAAAGAAAATAAAAATCAAAAAAGCACCAGGGAGAGAAGGCATCACCAATAAAATGATAAAAAACTTGCCACACCTCTGCATCTTTCAACTAAGAAACATCATTCACAATATGCTAGATCTCGGTTACTTCCCGGATTCCTGGAAAACCGCTGTTGTCATCCCTATCCTGAAACCGGGTAAGGATCCTACCCGACCCGAAGACCAATTTCCTTATTACCAATCCTCAGCAAACTAGCCGAAAAAATAATCCACAATAGACTATCAAAATTTCTACAAGACCACGATATCATCATCCACGAACAACATGGATTCGTCCCGAAATTATCCACATCACACCAACTGCTCAGAGTAGTGGAATTCATCAAGACCGGATTTTACAAAAGTCAAAATACTGGTGTGGTCTTCCTGGATATCCAGAAAGCCTTTGACCGAGTCTGGCATACAGGTTTAATTTTCAAAATGATCAACTACAACACCCCTGCATATCTCGTAAAAATAATAAACTCATATCTACACAATAGAAGCTTTCAAGTCACCGTTAATGAACAACTATCAAATCTAAGAAAAGTTGAGGCTGGAGTCCCGCAAGGAGGAATCCTCTCAACCACCTTGTTCAATTACTACGTGAACGACATCCCTAAACACCAAAATACAAAAATATGCATGTATGCAGATGACACTGCGATACTAGCAAGACACTACTTTTCACCAAAAATAGGCCAAGCACTAAACGAACACCTACAGAAACTAGAAGCATGGTACTCTACTTGGAAAATAGCCCTGAACGTTTCCAAGACAGAGGCCGTCTTCTTCTCCAGAAACTACAGAAAAATAGAACCAGACATTTTTCTGGAAAACAAAAACATACCCTGGTCTCTAGACACGAAATATCTTGGTGTAACGTTGGATAAAAAACTCACTTTTAAACAACACGTTCTTCGAATTAAAAAGCAGTATAATTCTGCAGTAAATAATATTTTTCCCCTTATTTCGCGTAAATCTACATTAAGTAGACGTAATAAATTGCTTATCTACACCCTGATACTAAGACCTATCCTGACCTATGCTAGCCCAGTCTGGTCGCATTGTGCTGACACAACACTGGAATTATTAGAAAAATCCCAAAATTCCACCATTAGAATGATAGTAAGAGCACACTGGTACATGAGAAACACAGACATCAGATACTCAATTAAACTTCCAACGCTTAAAAACTTCATTAAAAAATTATCAGGAAATTTCTACCAAAAAATTGATACCTCGAGCAATAAAACCATTCAAGAAATAGAAAAGTACACCCCACTCAGAAACAACCCACAACTACACAGACCACGAGAAATTTTAATTCTTTAATTTCACTTATATTATAAAAACACTGGTAACACAAGCACACTCCTCACAAAATCTCACCCCTATGCACCCACCTATATATACAGAATTAACACACCACACCATCGACCAATCACAGAGCGCACTCTCACTGCGACCAGACTGAACAAGTAAGCAGGAATCCATTAGAGTACTGCTGCAATATCCTAAGCCTAAACTCATGAATTTCAACCATCTTCTCTTTTGGATTAATTTTAACAACACTAGTATTCAACTAGTGATATTCTAATATTAATAATATATATTCAGCATATTTTTCAAAATTAATTTCATATTTTCCAAAAAGCTATTGCACTGTAATTTTATTTTATTATCTTAATATCTAAATCTTAACTTCTGGGCAAGTGTAAAACCAAAATTCAGTCTCACCTCAAATAATAGCCAATTCACGGGGGATTAAAGCCCGAGAGGGTTATGTTCCCCGACAAAAATAGTCGATGATGCATTTTTGAAGAATTTGTGAATGGAAAGGGAAAACTTTTCGGGACCTTTAGCTGTGCCTAAGTAGATCGCTTTCGGTATAGCTTTACACAAAAAAGTAAAACGCTCGGAGGGTTAAAATAGCTTTCACAGCACTGGTGCATTACAAAGATTTAAAAAAGTAGAATAAAAGACAAACATAAGCTCGTGACCTGACATCTAACAATGAGAAGAAAGTACAAGCCAGCAGAGAGAACCCGGAATCTTCAGTGCTGTTCCTCTCTCCAAATGCATTTGTAGTGCTATCGTATATAATTAATAGCGGAAGAGATTAGTTCATTTCAGCTTCACAGCACTCCAGCTTGTTTTCCTTTCCAGAATAGTGGGCTAGTTCTCATTGTGGTAGAGAGACGGTAAGCAGTCACGAAGACAGTGAACTCTAGAATCGGATAACAGAACGGATATGTCTAACAAATTGACATCAGAAGAAGGAACAACGGAAGATATATTCTTGTTAACTGCATCTGTAAGCAAATGTGCTGATTTCAAATGAACGATGGAAACCTTATGCTACTTATCATCTTTTTCCAACGTGAATACCTTAGAAGTCCTCTTCAATACCTTATATGGATTGGCGTAGGGTGATTTCATTGGTCTTCGAACGCGATCAAGGCTTAGGAAAACACAAGATGAGTGAAAAAGATCCATGTTGATGAATACTGGACAAGAAGAATAACGAAATGCAGGTACTGGTTTTAAGAAACGAACATGGCATTTCAAGGAAGGCTGAAATTCTAATGCACTCACAATGGGAAGTGAACAGGAAAAGAATTCTCAAGGCAGTTTCAACACAGTTCCATAAGCCAATTTTGCAGAAGATGTTATCATAACATCTTTGTAAGCTGGCTTGATAACCAACACCACTAAAGGACAAACATCCAGCCAGCTGTGAGGCAGATGTGCCATCAGAGCACTCTTCAGCTGATGATGGAACTTTTTCACATCCTCGTAGCTTTGAGAGTGGTACGAAGCGATCCAGTCTGACAGGCGCCTGAAAACTTTGAAAGAGATGTAAAAAAGATTGTTCTGCAAGTTAGTACCACAATCAAAAATAATGGTTTCGGAAGCCCTGAACCTCGCAACCCATCAGGATAAAAAAGAAAGAACAGTGGTGTCAGAGCCTTGATCCAGGATCGGAAATGCCTCAGATCACCTTATAAACCTATCAACACAGGTCAGTAAATACGACATCTACTGAATGAAACTGAATGGCTCTACAGCATCATTATGGATATGAGAAAATCAAGTATATGAAAGGGTTCAATTTCAGATCAGAGGGTTGCGTGTTCAAGTCATGTCCGAGTCACAAATGTTATAATCAATATTGTGAGGTCACACTTTGTGACGTGAACACAATGTAATCCTAATCAGAAGGTGAGTAATATCGTGCAGGAGGATTTACGTCATACATGCTAACAGCAATGGTTTATTAAAAACATTTAAAAGTTAAATAAAAGTCAAATATAAGCTGACAACCTGACAGTTGCAACACGAAGAAAGTAAAAGCCAGCAGAGAGAAACAGAAACTTCAAAATGGTTCATCCCGCTGAATTGCTTTTATAGTGCTATTTTATATAGTGTGTAGCAGAAGGGATTTATTGCATTTCAGATTCACAGCACTTCAGCTGGATTTCCATTTAGAGAACAGCCGGCACGTTCTCATAGTGGTTGACTGAAGGTAGGCTGAAACCTTGAGTGATTACTAGCTGCCACAATTGTTTGAAATGATTATTTTCCATTAAATTAAATAAGATTTCAAACCGGTAAATGCAATGTTCTTTCATTGAAAAAAAGACTTATCGGTCCTGAAAGTGTCCATTCACCTTAATATTTTACTGAAATACCTTTAGTATTTAAATCGAGATCCAGTGAAAATGTTATTAATATAACAAAATCAACTTAAACAAAAACTATCAAATATAAAAAAAATCAACTTAAACAACATAAACAAAATTTACTATCAAGTTAAATTCCCTAATAATATAAAGACTTAACTAATTTTCAAGATATTTATTTATACTTCAGAAAAAACATTCACAAGTAGAATATGAGTATTTCGTTAAATTCAGTGCTTCTGTAAATGTATATACCGAAAAAAATACAGCTGTCTTCAGAAAAATGCATTTACCTTTTCGTGTCGAAGTTTTACTCTAACTTTAAAATATTCAGCGGTGTATTGTAAAGGAAATAATATTTTCGTCTTATTGTCTAGCCCAGAAAGGTTTTGTAAATGTCACTAATATGAAATGAACATACTTTCTAGAAAATTTGAACTATTTTGGTGATGTACGCTATATGCGTTACAGTACTTTTTTTTTTTGAAAAAATAAAGCTTAAACATTTTAAGACTTGCATTTAATTTATCTTTATTTTATTACATTTCATTTATTTAATATATTATTTTCAATAGATGCATATTTTTGTATACACGCATTTTAAGAATCATGATATGGTCTGAAATAACATATAAGGAGATAAGAAGGATTGTGTAGCTAAAAGGCTTAAAGACTAAGAATATAAATAAGAAAATGAAATAAACATTTCTTATCATCAATTATTCTACATATATGGTTTGTAGAGTAATATTTTGGTTTTAGCAATCCATAAGATTTCTAGACTGTGCTAGATATCTTCGGCTTTGGCAATCCTTAAGACTTCTAGACAATGCTAGAAATCTTCTGCTGAAGTACCTCATAGATCCTGAGAATGCTCCGTAATATTACCTTGAGTAGGTTTGATATCATAAATTCGTCATCAATTACAATTCCTTTGCGCTACAATTTCATCGTTGAAATCAAAATGTAATCCACTGCTACTAAGTCCAATGAGTGCGGAGGGAGGAGGTGCTATCACAGGTGTCCATTTATGTCAAAAACTTACGAATAACTGTTTATAACATTTAAATCGAAATTTTTTGCAGCAAAGTGTATTCTCAAACAATTCTTTATTCTTATCGTCTTTCTATTTATCTCGAAATAACTAAATGGCAAAAGTGCCTTCCTCTGAGACAAGCAATACACGTAGTATACGTTCTTCCACACTTAATATGTTTCGCTTGCAGATTTATCACAAATCTTTATCGCACACTTCTATTGACTCTATTAGAACGGTAAACAACAGATGACAATAAAAACTTTGCATCTTGAGGAAATCTCAGTACAAATTGTTACAAATAGTTAACTGTATTCAGAAGAATTTGAGCTGAATGTTTAAATCAGATATACACAAATGACACCCTATACACTATTTTCGTTACATTGGTCTTAAACCTTTTACTCTCACTTTTTAGCCAATATTAATTTTTAATTTTTTGAAAAGAATTAAATATGTTTTTAAGTTAAAGTAATTAAAATGCTATTTAGAAGAGATGTTTTCATTTCTGTGGTTTACGAAAGATTGGTTTTCTCTTTTGAAGTTAATTGAAATGTAATTAATCTTCGAAACACAATCTCTCACTTGAATGTATTTTCTTTTTCATAAATATCTTAACAGCTTACAATTACTTGAGTTTGAACGTGCTATAACTTAAAGTAATAAAAAACTTTAAATTAAAAAATAGTTTGATTTTGCACAAGAATATTTACTGCTTTTTGAAACGTATGAAAAATAATAGCAATAGGCATATGATCTGTATTTTTGAATAACTTAAAAAACAATTAACGAAATAACTAAACCAAACACCATACTTCAAATGTAAGTGAGTTTCAAATTGGAAAGGATTTCAGGAGTAATGTGATGTACAATTTTAGACCTCATATCATCAAAAGATCTTTAGGTAAAAAAATCCATATGATAAGCTGGTTAAGTATTTACAATGTTTCCGTTAATTTTTAAGAGTTTTAAAAGCTATCCAAAACACCTGATCCTTCCTCCAAAGATATTTTAAAATTATATTTTTAAGTAGTTTTAGTTTTTTAATTCATCGCATTATCTCTATAAAGTAAGTGAAGTACAATTTTTCTCTTAGACTAAAATGTATTTAAATGAAAATTTTTCAAACAAATAGTTCAAAATTTTTTATATGCATTGATAAGTACGAATAATCTTTAAAAAATATTTTAATGCCTTCAACATCTACGATGAATCTATTTCCAAATTAGATTTTTAATATATTAAACTTATAAATATATACCGTTCTACAAAAAGTAATTTGAATAATGTTTTCTAAGTAGTTTAAAACCTGCTCAGCAATTTATCACTTTCAACAAATAATAATGAAATGTACATCTGTAAGCTAAATTTACATTTATTTGCAAACATTTTAAAAATTACATTTCATTCTTAAACTCTACAGACACATTAAAGTTCTGTTAAATCATCAGTAAATACACAAATGCAATTGAAGATATGTAAGAAAAGGAACAACATAGTTTATTGAATATCTTCGAAGGATATGAATGTCCTCTGTCTCAAGAATACCTATTAGTTCAGTTTAATTTTACATTACAATTAAACAAGGAAATCTTAGATTAAAAACTCTCTCCCACCAAGTGAAATATTTCTTGAATACTGCAGATTTTACTCCAATACACCGACCAGAATTCCATTTTAACTAATTTTACTACAACATATGATTTAGAATATTTCACTACAATTTGCAAACATCTATCAACTTGTTATTATCTGTCTCCCTTCTTAATTCGCACAATTCAATTTCACTTATATATCACAATCCTAAATTAATACATTAAACTTCTTAATTTTATCTAATCGGTCTAATCCCTTTTCATTTGATTGTGGAGGATTTGGAAAATTATACAATAAACTTACAAAATATTTTAATGGTTAGTGAGGAGAAAAAAAATACCGCGAATACGCGAATGTCGAATATTTTGAGCCAAAAAAATTTAATGCAAATATTTACTTTCCCTCTAAGAATATTTTCCGCCAGAAACGAGGTTTATTTCTATAACACAACACTTATAATGCCTTTATGTTATGTTTATGTATAATTTAGAATACTCTAAGAAATGAGATAATTTCCAATATGGAATATGTTCAATTTAATATGCATGAAAAATATTTCAAGTAATGAATAAATTCATATAACTTTCACTTAATAAACATAAAAGTGGAAAAATTATATCCTTCGGGAATTCATATCTATTTCTAATCAGGACACAAATTGAAAGAAAACACAAATTAGAAACAAACTAAGAAACTCGAATTTATTTTTAATAATATTTTTATGATGACAAGCAACGATGGGATAGCTTTGTAAGCAAACTTAAAAACACAGTCATTTTGAGCTCTTTTTTTTTATGTACATCTTGGTTCTGGAGGGAAAAAAGTTTTTAGATGTTATTATAATGTGTTTTGGCAAGTGTCCCAACATTATTTAGGTCAAAACAGATACACGAATCTTTTTCCTGCTAGTTGCAATTAAATCACTGCATATATATATAAAGAAGACAAAAATATTTTTCCAAAAGTAGAATTCTTTCATAAATTTTTACGCAACGAAACTTTTCTAAAGTTAAACAAATAAAGAAAATATATCGTAGGTTTCAAAAAGTAAACTGGAGCATCTATACTAAAAATTACTGTGTGATGAATGAGATCAAATTCCTGTGAGTGAATGAAGCGTATTTGGAGTGTATAGTGAAAGAATAAAATCAAAGTAAAGTAAGTCGAAACTATTGTTAAAATATGACAAATTTAATATCACTTTAAAATGCTTATAAAAAGAGTGTAAAATGACAGGAACAAAATTTTAAAAATGATATAAAAACCAATTTTAATTTAAAACGCAAGCAAGTTGCATTGTGGGGTCGCACTTAAAGTGTCAGGTATATTTAGTACTAAAATTCAAAAAAAAGGTGAAAGGATGGTTATCAGACACTGAAGAAAATCAAATAAAGCATGATGAACATTGAATGAGATAACATAGGAAGGACTTTGAAATTTAATCTCGCTAAATAATACATGAGATCTAATTTTAGGTAAATTATTACAATTCACAAGATTTACATTTTTTAAAATTTTACTGAAAAACAGATTTTTCACCAAATAAAACATTTTGAAATAAGGATCAAGTGTAAATGTTTTGATGGTATTCGTTCCTTACATAGTAAGCTTATGTTTTAAATATTTTAAACAAATAGTTTAATGAAATACAATTTTAATCCTATTAAGTAACATATGAATAATGAAAATTTACACACACACAGCATTCATCATAACTTTTGACCTATTATGAATAATGAGTTTTTCTTTATATATGATATTAATAGATTTATAACAGAACCGAATATTTCTTTTGACATATTCAAGCATTTCCAATTAATAAATACACTACGACAAAAAAAAAAAAAAGCTCTCACCAATAAGATGTAGCCCAATTGAAATGAAATTTTGTATGCAAAACCATTTGGACGGAAAATGCAAATGATTAAAATTTTGTGTCTAATGAATAAATAGCGAGAGCTACAGCGCTTCGGAACTGCACACTGGGACATATGCTGACTGGGGACATATTTGTATATAAAAAGCTATTCTCAATCTGAGGGGAAAATTTTCTTTTGCATTGCGATTTAGAATACCTTCTGAAAAAATGCCTCGACGCAGAATTCGAGCACAATACGAGCAACTGTCAAAATTTGAAAGAGGTCGTATCATTGGATTGAAAGAGGCAGGTTCAGCAAATCAGAGAATCGCTCGTCATATGGATCGAAGCGAATAGAAGATGCTGGTAAAAATGGGTGGACAATGGCAGATTTCAGCGTCATGATGGTTGCGGTCATCCTAGGGCCACAGCAGATCAGGAGGACAGAATGATTGTCAGATCAGCTCTCACAATGCCTGATTCATTGTTATCAACCATCAGACGTGCGACCCGCACACGAATGTCCACCATGACCATTCACAGACGGCTGATAGTGTGAAATCTACCCTCTTAACGACCGCTACGCCATCTGCCCCTCAAATCTGCACACCATTGAGCTAGATTACAGTGGCGCTTCGCTCCATCAGTTTGGAATGATGCTGACGGGGGACGTATAGAGTTTAGCGACGAATCTCGCTTCCAATTGTGTCCTGACGATCATCGAAGACATTTCTGGAAGCCCAGGACAGCGTGCCGATCCTGCTTTCATTATATAAAGCCACACAGACCCTTAACTAAGAGTTATGGTCTGGTGTGCCATTTCCCTTGATAGTCGGACCCTTTTGGTCGTCATTAGAGGCACATTATTAGCTTAGTAGAACGTCGACGACATTCTGATACCTGTTTTGCTATCGATCCTTTTGCAGTACCTGGCCTTATTTTTCTGCAAGATAATGCCATCCACATACGACACATTGAACTGTCTTACTATTTGTCAAAAACTTCCTTGGCCAAACAGATCTCTCTCCAATCCAGCATAACTGGGATATACTGAGAAGCCGACTGCTTCTATTAGGGAAAGTTGATGATCTTGCCCGACAATTGGAGCAAATGTGGCAAAATATACCGCAGGAGATCATCAAGGAGCTTTATTACTCTATGCCTTGTCATGCGGCAGTTTTCATCTAGGCTTTAGGGGGTTCAACACCTTATTGAGCTCGTTAATTTTCAAATATGTAACTCTGAAATAAATCATTCAATTTTTTTGAAATTTGAATCATTTTCTATTATGTGCATATTTTACTATCCGCCAGTTTTTTCTCCATCGGACAACTTTTTCTTGGTGCGTCGTCTTTTTTGTTATAGATTTTATTTAAGATTATGTGAATTCTTAGGACTTTTCGAGAATCATTCAAGTCCAAGAATAGTAAGATATGATTTAAATATTCCTCCTATGCTGATGGTTTTGATACTTTATAATATCTTTAAGCTAAGCAATCTAGAATTAAAATTCCATTAAAATTTAGGATCAGAAATTATCAATGGAGAATATTTTGATAAAATTGCAGCTCTTCGGAATGTGTAATTGTCTACCATGACCTGAGGCATTGTATTAAGTATAACAGTAAAAATGCCAAACAAATGTGCGAATCAGAACTAACGAGGTATTCTAATAAAAGTAAACCATTGACGAATAGATATTTCTGCAATACAAATTAATAATATTCACGGTTTTTTTTAAAAAAAAATACAGATTTTTTTTAATGCAAAAATTTCTTTCTCTCTTAATAAGAAACTATTCATTATATTATTTTAAAAATAATTCTAGTTAACTTGAATTTAATTAAATCCACAGTATTAAATGTTACTTAGATGCTATGATGCAAGACTTTCAACTATAGGTTTCTAATTTGCAGGATATTATCATTAAGAAAATAGGTCTATATAAATTTTAAGTTATTAGATTATTACTAAAGAAATGTCTAATGAAATGAAACCTTATAAATCTTTTGATTTATTGTATTTAGTATATTTTTATAGTATGACAATTAAAATTCTTATTATTAATATATATGCAACATGTTACTATGTGAAACAATCATCGAAGGTTTATTTTAAATTCAATTATTTAATCGAAAAAATTATTAAACATGTCAGAAACAATAATTTGGAAACGTTTTTTAATTGCGGAACAGAAAAGAAAATTCACCTTTTCTTTAACTACGTAGTCTATAATTTTCTCAAATGTTTCAGGTCATACAAAAGTGCAAGATCTTGGTTTCTTCAAATTAAAGGATCTTTTTATCTAAAAATGCAATCAGAAATAAATTATAACTAAGTAATAATTTTCAACTGGACAATTAAATTTTCTACAGTTCTTACATAAAAAAAATAGTTTCGGATCTATAAATTCTTAAAAAAAGTTTTTTGATGTACAGTCTTCAAAACAACATGTCCGAAGAAAATTGTTGAAAAAAAATCTGAATCTAGAAAGAACAGTTGTTCATTGAAAAGAATAGGGAAGGAAATTGAAAAAAATAATGTAAAAATCAATCAGTTTGAAGAAAAGACTTTGTTGCGAATCGTATTACACTCCCAGGATAGAGATTTTGTGCTTCTTACGTTCATATTTTTATCCTCTGCTTCTCCCTCCTTTTCTTGTGGAGGAAAGTGATATCTTTAGAGTTCCACTTTAATGGAAATGGCATTGTGGAAGGGGAGGATTTAGTGAAAAATGTTTCGTATCGATTTATAAGTGCAGATGCCTCCTTTCTCAACTCAGCGAATACTTATAAAAAGTGCATCACCTTCCTTCATTTATAGTGGAAGTCTCTGGTTGATAACGTGTCCAAGTTTTTTTTTTTTCAGGACTGATAGATGTACAAATTCAATTAATCTTATAGATTTTTGTATCTGTTGTATTAATTTGTTCAGTTTGTAACATAACACAAAATATATATCAACTTAGATGAAAACATTGGAATTTGAATTTGGCGTAAACAAAGTAACAATGTATCGCTGCAACTGAAGAAAAATATTATTCTTATCAAATGAACAATCTTTTTGAATATTTATAACAAGAAACTGAATGAGAACGTCACAAAATGTATAATCTTGAAAGAAGTTGAAAATTATATACATTTTCTTACAGATGGTATAATTTTTATAATTAATTATAGATTATTAAAAGTGATAATTTTGTTCTTAAAACTAAGAACTTTCTTTACCTTTCACTTTAACATGAAGGTAGTACAATATGATCTATGTCATTCTTTACTACAATATATAAATACTTTTTTAAAAAAAACAATATCATCTGCGCTACTTATCTTAAAGTGTATTACCTGTTTTGGAAACATGTAAAACTACATAAAATAATAGTTATGTTTAATTTTTATTTTAGATTATCATTTTCTAAGACATTGTGTGTGTTATGAAACTTCTAGATAGTTTATGAATAAATATCAATTACATTTTATGATATAATGTACATTAGTTATTCAGAAACAAATCATAAAATTTAGAAAAGAGTTCTTAAAATTATATACCTGAAAATGAAATAATTATTGTTTTATAATTGGGTCATAAATTTAAATTATTTACCAATCTATCAATGTAAGAAACATAATTATAAATGCTGTTAAGAATTTTTTTTTTTTTTTTTTTGATATTGGTAATTAGATTATGTTCCATAATAAACTGCTGTTTGTAGAAAATGCAACACCATGAAGGAATCATCAGAATCAAATGAAATTCGCAGCAAATGTCAATTATAGGATATTATGCAAATTAATAAAGTTTCAGAGCCATCGCGCGTGCGCGGCGCGCGCAGCGCCCTCTGAATTGATGCTGAAAGCGTATAAATAAAGTGCTGTAGCGGGACGTTGAAAAAAGTCTATGATTATTTGTTAGTGGCAAACGTTTAGTGAGACCTGAGTATGCCTCCACGACGGAAGAATAAGAAATTCAAGCAACTTACGGAGTTTGAACGAGGGAGGATAATCGGCCTTCGAGAAGGAGGATTTTCCTATCGCGCAATAGCAGCTCGTATGCAGCGGAACAGTTCCACAGTGATGCGAGTTTGGAAGCAGTGGACCGACGAGCACCGAACAACTCGAAAAACAGGCACTGGACGACAGAAGGTGACGTCAGAGCGCGATGATCGACACCTGCTCCGCATGGCGGTGAATGATCGCACAGCTTCCTCCAGGCAGCTGGCAGCACGTTGGTCTACTGCTACAGGTGTACAATTGTCGGCTTCGTCAATTCGTCGTCGTCTGCTGCGCCGTGGATTGCGTGCAAGGGTGCCTTTATACAGGATTCCCCTCACGGCAAATCATCGACGGCTGCGTCGGCAGTGGGCTCTTGAGCACAGAGACAGGCGAGCTGATTGGCACCAAGTTGTCTTTTCAGATGAATCACGCTTCAATTTGTGGACCCATGATGGCCGTGTTCGTGTTAGACGTTATGCCGGTCAACGCTGCCTTCCTGAGTGTATTATTGAACGACATAGTGGTCGAAGTTATGGTCTGGGGTGCGATTTCGTATCATGGACGATCCAATTTGATACGAATTGAGGGTAATCTCAATAGCAACAGGTACGTCCGTGAAGTGCTACAGCCCGAAGTCGTTCCTTTCCTTCAAGGCATCCCTGGAGCTATCTTTCAGCAGGATAATGCACGCCCACATGTTGCGCGGACTGTTCGAGACTTCTGTTCAGCACAACGCATGCAACTTCTTCCTTGGCCTGCTTATTCACCGGATATGTCGCCTATTGAGCACGTGTGGGATATGGTTGGTCGGCGTCTCGCTCGTGATCCGCGTCCTGCAGTTTCCAAAGACGAACTTTGGTTGCGCATACAAGCGATATGGAATTCTCTTCCTCAAGCAGATATTCAACATCTGTTTGACTCCATGCCACGTCGTATAGCAGCACTTATTGCAGCGCATGGTGGCTGCACCAAATACTGATTTCGGACGCTTAATTTGTTTCTTTTGTTTTGAAAATTTCATCATTTATTTGTATCAGTACAAGTCGTTTCTGCATTAAATTTCATTTGATTCTGATGATTCTTTCATGGTGTTGCATTTTCTACAAACAGCAGTATATATATATATGTATATATATATATATTATGGAACATAATTTAATTACTAATAAAAGTTTCTTAACAGCATTTATAATTATATATATATATATATTCACATCTATAATTTTGAACCGTAACAATCGATTATAATAATTTTCTTAATATTGGGGATATGCAAGGTGATTTGCTAAGGTATGTGGGTTAGCCATATAATTTGCAATGTAATGTGTATAAAAAATATAATCTGTCTACCTGAATTGCAGATAATGATGATTTGATGATAAAAATTTCTTACAGATATACATGCAAACGGGTAAAAAGTTTAAATATGCTCAAAAAACAGAAACAATCTTATTTTTTTAGAATTTTTCATGATTTTATCGGATATTTTTTTTTTAAAAAAAAATAACGTTTTAATTACAATTTTCTGAACACTTAAGAGCGGTAATTATTATACAACAAGTACCAAATTAACTGAATTCTTAGGTAAAAAGAATGTGTTTAATTTCGAATTTAAAGGGAAAAAAATATAAAAAAATTTTATTAATGAGAAACGTATTACATAAAAACACGTAATGCGCATTTGAAAATTTATCTTTTAAAAAATATTTATTAAAAGTTCCTTCTACTTAAGAAATTTTCATTGTTAGTGAAGTTTTTTATGTATAATTATGTATGTTAAATTCTATTGTTGTCAGTAAATTTATATGTTACACATTCATACGGATTGAAAAGAAATGGACACACTCATTTCTTAAAGAAACTAAAAAAACAGTTACATTCTGAAATTTACGAAGTTTCAAAAGGAAATAATGTTTCGTTTTAAATAAGATGCAGTTAAGTAATATGTCTAAATAATTCCAGGATACGAAAAAAGAAATAATAAGAGAAAGAAAAACATGATCAATATTGGTCTTTTCCTTTCTTTAATTAAACACTTTTTAACGTAAAATATTGAAAGAAAATGGAAGCATGAGGTCAAGTAAGATAATTTCTTTAAAAGATGATAGAATATCGCTTAAATTAATGAAAAACATTATCAATTTTATGATTCTTAAAGTACATTAGTAGTGAAATGCAAAAAGGAATTTAAAACATTATTATGAAGATATAACATTTTGCTAATTTTACTTATGTGCTCCTCTCTTGATCAAAATGGAGGCTCTATCAAATTTATTAATCAAAGAATATTTTAATATATAGCTACTCATTAGGTTAGCACTAATAATTTATATTTTAATTTTAAAAGCAATATTTAGACAATGATAAAGTAAACATGTATTAAGACTTAGATGTTTTCTTATCATTCTGAACTACTCCAACCTGTAATAATCTAATTATCTTTACTACATAATAATTAAATTTTTTGATGATATAAATAGCACGGGATTTGTTAGTGGCAACTTCATTTCCTTTTTTTAATATTAAAAAAGTGAACAACGATTCCTTTAATAACACATCTGTTGGGAAAAGAACTTGGACTGTCTAATATGTTTTGCATCACAATTAATACAAATTTGTAACGTGTATAATTTATCACATTCATTAAGATTAATATTTTTAGGGATAGTAATAATACTAATTTTTCATCAGGCCATCATTCACAAAAATATATTTACAATCATCAAAAAAGGGGATGATTACAATTACTTTCGTAAATATCATCGTATTTGGACAAAATTAATATCAATGTTAATAGCTGAAAGATAATTAAACTATAAATTGATAAATATAAACGAATAAATTGAGTTATAGAAAATAATTTTTCCTTGTCTAATACAAATATTTACATATTTTTCTTCTCATAAATCTAAAGCCACCAGAGTGGTCAGTCTAACAACAAAGCGATTTTGATAAACGAAAGAATTTTTCCTAAGTCTCTTATGTAAGTTCAATGCATTTTCATGACTTTTGCAATATTTTTGAAGTTTTTACGTAAACCATACATTTCTTTTTAATACCGTATAACAATGGTATAAATTTTTGTTCTACCAAGAGTGACGAAATCGCCGAAAATGTTTGCCGTAGATATTTATGGTATCTGATATTGAAATATCCTCTTTATTATACCATAGAGTTTCGTTTAGTTTGCCCATATTCGTATTTCAAAGCCATTGTAGGTGAATGTGTGTCAGTGATATTGGTTCAAGTACTGTCAACTTAACGTTTTTGAAAGCTACTTCTTCAGGTCCACATTTAAATGGATCGATTATTGATGAAAGTTCAACTCTTTTCTTATCAATAAGATAAAAATTATGATGATGAAGATGAAAAAAGTGTTTCAGATTTCAATATTATTTCTAAAAGCGCAATTACGATACAAAACTTATACTTTTCAGAAGAAATGGACAATCAAAACTCCACACAAAATATTGTTGACACTTCAATCTTAATGCTCCAAAAGAAATTCAATAAAAATTCATGATGGAACCTCTACTGCGCCTTGGAGATCTACTTCGGGAAATATAATGAAAGAAAAAAACAGGGCCTTCTCCATATGCTAACAAAGTATTGATGGAAAAGAAGCTTCATCTTAAGGTTTTCTGTTTTCTCAATCAATATTATAGCCGAAATGTAAAATTAAAGATTCTCATCTCCAAATAAAATTGGATTCGTGGATGTTTCCTTGGAAGATTTTGAAGCTTTTATAACACTAACCAACGCAAGAGGAGCAACGTGCTACTCTAAAATCGAATGACTTATGGTAAGAACTTTAGGTTGCTCCTGTATTAAGTGAAACAATCGCAATTATTTCAAAGAAATTCGCATTTTTATATAGTGTAAGGATAACGGACTCCATTTAAACAGGACAAATTTACACTTCAGTGGGTCAAGAATGTACAGCTTAGTAAATAGGCTGTTATGCTGTTAGGAAACTATTTCATTCAAGAGAAAAAAATGTTTAAAAAAATGGTTTTACATTTCTTAAGGAACTTAAGAACACTTTGTTGGCAAAAGACACTTTTATTATTGTTACAATGAATCTAAATAAAGAGTGTTTATACTGATTTCCAAAAATACAACCTCTCAAGCTGATGAACATCAAAAAGGCCGTTTTTATTTATTGGTGTAAATAAAACTGACTGAGATTTGAGCACTATGCATAAAAGTGTTATATTGCTGATAATCCAAGAAAGTTTCCAAAAAAGGTAAATTTTTACGGGTTTACTAAATGAGGCGTAGAGGTATCTGATCAAATGAACCGATTGTAAACGAAACAATTGATTTCATGTACTCCGTTAACAGTTTTTTTACAATTTTGTTTCCATTACAGAACCGGCAAATTCTTGAATTTTATTTAGATCTATTACATCTATTGCAAATTTGTAGAAGAGTTTTCATTTGAATTTTTTTAAAGAACTAAGATTGGAGCATATTTTGAAAAAATGATGATCTGTGTACATTTTAAGTTCTTTGAAATTCACGATTAATAAACGTCATAAATGTTAGAGATGTTGAAACACTCAAAATAAAAGAAGCGTGTTCCTTGTAAGTTAAATTTATTTTTTGAAAGTATCGCAAAAACAGTACATCAAACATTTCTGCTGCAAAGTATGTGTCAAAAGTTACAATGATAAGCAAGTGTTCAATAAAAATACAATATCTTTTTTTTAAAGGAAGCAAAAGTATATTATTTTATGTAATATAAAATGTTCCAATTAAAAATATTGAAAGTACATTCAACTGCTAAAAATATATCCTATTTTAATTTTTTATACCATTATTTATTTTAAAAACCAAACATTTACTCACAATTTCTAATAACGTTTCAAGTGACTCCTAACAATTGTTCTAGGTAGTTCCAAATATCGGATATGTAATAGGTCTTAACATTTATTCTAAATATTTGACAATAAAATATTTTATTCTCAACATATTTTGAGAAATTTATAATAAATGATAATTGTATTTTTCCAATTCTGATGACATAAAAAAATTGAAAAAAATAGTATTTTTATGAGAGATATGAATTATTTAATATTGTTACTAAAAAGGTAATCGTATACAATAGACTTGAACCTTTAAATATCTGAATGTTTTGTGTGATAAAATTCTTAAACCTGAAATTCCTTGCAAGTCCTTTTCATAGATAAGGAAATTTTAAATTTTAAAATTATGCTAGCACATTGTTGAATTTTGAGCGGCTACATTAAAGCTTATAAATTTTAATCATTGATCCACTCTTCAGGTAGTTTTCAGAAACGGGGGAATTTTTATGAATCTCTTGAGCACAATAATCTAGTATATTGTAACCTAGCTGTTCTTTTGAATATCTCTGAAACGAATGATCAAATTCGAATAAAATTTTGAACAAGAGCTATGTATTCCGTTTTTTATCTAATTTTGCAAAAACTTCAGGTTTGGTAATGGAAAAATTAAGTTAAATAATTTAGATATTTAACTAATTTAAGTTAATTACGAAACTATTTACAGCTTAATTTAGACACATTTGAACCATTAACTTTGATAATAATTCAATCTATTTTAAGGGGATCTATTTTTTGATTACTATATTATTTTTCCTTTTAAACACACATACAAAAATCTAATAATGATAATGTTTATCGCTCTTTGCTCTGATTTGAAATGTAAGGTAAGAAATATTTTTAAAAATAGGAGTTGAACTATCATCATGTAAAACAAAGACTCAAAATTTAAACATTTCTTCACATGAAGGCTTAAAATTTACTGCTGAGTTTGTGGATATTATATATAATGAAATTATTTATAGTGTGCGAATTAATAATTAAGCTCTAAACCACGATGAGCATTTTATAATTGTCACAATTTATATGCATGGAAAATGCTTAAAATGCTCTTATATTTATAGTTTTTTTCTTCCTAAATAGTAATTTTACTTTTTTAAATAGTGTTACTTAATAATTTGAATCTCTACGATAAAAAAATATTGTTCGAAATATTCAAATTATGCAAATAAGAACAGTTTTATTAAATAGAAACACGAAGCATTTTACTTATTACAGAGTTTTAAAATTCAATCCTAAAATAATGAAGTAGTCCTCAAAATTTCTTTTTAGTAAATTGCAAACATCTTACTGTCTTCCCTTTTCTCCGAGTAAAGTGAAAAGATAAAAGAAAAAAAAATGTGATGCTTCGAAGAACCACTTATCCTTAAGTACCCTTTCTTTCCACGCAATTTTGCTTGAAGCAACCGAAGAGATTGAAAGACACCTAAGTTTTCTTTTCTTTCTTTTCTTTTTTTTTTTTTCTTTCGTTCGCCCTTTTCAAATTACTCACTTCATCCGCTAGTGTCAGAAAAACAAAAGCATTAAAACTTAAAAGATAGCTCTGCATGAACTAATAACACTTCGCTTCGCGACCTCATTAAAATCAACTAGATTTTTTTAAAAAAAATTAGACTACTAAGCGTTCATAATCTTTTATACTCCAAATTTCAAATTTTCAGAAGGTATCTCTCACAAATAAACGCTTAATTTTCGGTTCCGAAATGACATGATATCCAGTGTTAAATCCATTCTTATATTTAACACTTAAAATGCCTTACGATTATACATAACAACCACATATAATTATTTTATGAAATTATGTGCAAGTGAAAGAATTTTATAAGCTTAAGCATATACACATGTTGATTCTCGTCAAAAAACAATGGAAATTTAAATTAATGAGCAACCCGAATGTTTTATAAGTATACGACAACCGAATTATCATAGAAAATAAAATATTCATTTTCATTTAAGCTAATAGTGGAAATATTACACTTATCTTTGATCAAAATATGTGAAATGGTAACACATTGTAAATATTTCTAATCATCAATTAAAAATATTTTTAAGGGAAATTATTTTTTTTCTAAAGAGAAACATAGTTATCCACATATTTATGAAATCATTTTATTGCATGCATATACATGTATGTTCTAGTATATATTTGCGTATGTGTCGACTTAATTAAATATGTTTGAAATTATTTACATATGAACAAATATGAATTTCTAATTTATATATTGCGCATAAATTTATTCAAATTACTTATAAATTCAAAGAAAAAAATCTATTAGAAAAAAAAATACTATTTTTAAACGTTTATAAATTGCATTAAATATAATACAAAGACTAAAATAAAATAAGGTTAATCAAGTTAGAAAAGCATATAGATTTCTTTTACGTTTTCTGGTAATACAGTATCTATCGAACTCAACTTATGAAAATATCATTATTTACTGTATGGAATGAAGATAAAATTATTAAATTTACAAACAGTTTAGGGATTTGTAGGAGGGCGAAATTAGTAGAAACATCTGTCACCGTTGGTGTCCAAAATGGCACTTAATCTGTTAGGAATAAGCCGAATAAGGATTGGATGACAGAAATGCGCAACTCATTTCATGCTGCTTCAAGTCTATGCCCCACTTCATCATCCATGTTACCTGTAGAGAGGTGGCGGACCAGTCATTAAGATACCCATGGCCAGATGTTTTCAATACGTGACGGTTCGGGAGACCATGTTGTCAAATGCCACCAACGAATATCCTGAGTATCGAGGTAGGTCAATCCACGAAGTACAACATGTGGTATTGCATTATCTAATGGAATATGGCATTTATCAGGCATCAAAGATGGTGCACAACCACTGGGCGTAAGATGCTAGAGATGTACCAATTTGCGTCCAAATAACCGTAGATCGGATCTAGAGATATGCGTATCGTATACGCAATGCCTACCCAAATCATCATACCAGGTACCTGGGTCCTATAACAAAATCGAATGCAAGCAGGTGATGAACGGTCTACTTGGAGTCTCCAGACACATATACGTCCATCCAAATACCACACGCAGAACTATGACTCATCTGAAAAATATGACATTGTGCCACTCATGTATCCAGTTTTGTCATTATGCTCACCAGAAACGCCGTCTCTCTTTATGCGGCATTGTCAAGTGAAACTGAAATAATGGTCTCCGTGCTGACAGTCAACTCAGCTGCAAAAGTCGTCCCACCGTAAGAGCGGATACTGATGCATAATTCTTGAATAATGTTCATTGGTGGGATTGTATGGTTTGGAAGGTCTGATGACAGTCCTCTCGGATGTAAGTCATGGGAAGGCGTGGAGATCCTGTGTGCCGTTCAGAATTATCAGCAACAGCCCATTGAATCTATATTCGCTCTGCGGATGTCATTAGGAATTTAACCAGTGCGACTGGTAATGTATCACGGAACGATAATCCATACTTTCGATAGGCAACTATCCTGTCTTTACTGAATTCCGATACTTTTTGGCAAGCATTTCTACTTCTTTTTTGAGGCATAACATGATATTCTGAGGTACCCCCAACCTCACAAACACTTTCCGAAAGAGATACCCACTACTCAAGTTTGATTTATGCAGAGCTTCAGGTATCGTTTCTCTCTCCTGCGTCATCTAATTGCGCTAAAATACTAATCATTTGCAAATCCTAAACTCTTCTTCCTATCATGTGATTTTGACGTTTGTCTAATCGTTATTTTCTGGTGTTGCAATTTTAATGGTTAGCAACATAGACAAAGATAAATAGAAATGCCTTAAAATTAAACAATGAAAACAAAAAAGATTGGTTGTTTGGTATTATGAGCGTCGCACTAGAAGCAAAACGAGGGTTATTGGTAGAATACCCAAGGAGGCCGAGCTCACTCAAAGGGCTTAGAGCTACAAATCGGACTCCCGGGAGACAATCCTCTCGCATTAGGCATTTACTAACAAAAGAACATAAGATGTTACATAATTTCGAAACCAAAATTAAACAATATTTACAATGAATGCATTTGCAGAGCAGAAAAGGAATATGACAGGAGTTTTTTTTTAAAAAAAAACAGAGTTAGACAAAAATATGAACTTATATACAAGGTATACCATTTTAGCTAAATAATAGGGAAAAATTAAAATACCAAGAAATGTAATAAAAATCTAAAACCCGTGCATCAGCCCCGGCTACACGGAAGGTCTTTGGCGGCTAAGAACCGAACCCTCAACTGAACGAAAACCGCCGGTCGCTAGACAACGACCTTGACCACTAGGCTACCGCGACCCTCTCCCGTCAGGAGACAACTATGATTCAAAACATTTTATAAACAGGAAGTTATTTTAACATAATATCAAAATAATCTTGAGTGTCTTGGATTAGCAGAAGATCATATCCGAGTTCAGAAGTGATCAAAAATGCCCGGAGATGCGCAGCTCGTGAATGATTAGCATTCAGTTGCAAAATATTTATTTGATCCAGCAGGTATACTGAAAGGGAAAGAACTAATGACTGAATTCAATGTGGGAACACATGAGAAAATATTATAAACCCAAATCGATGTGTCTAAAAATATAAGATTTTTAATATTTCAATATGGGAAAATTCTTATCCCTACAATTTCTTGGTTAGATGCAAAACGCTGATTATTACCTCAACAGTTTATACCTCTGGTTGTGCATGAAGTTCTGTCATGAAACTTCGTTGATCCACACCAGTAGCGATATGGATCCTTTGAACATTGTTTTTTTTTGTATGTCCAAATCCCACCCATATCATACATTGTAAGACATTGATAAATAACTCAATTCTGACTCTTTCGAAATAAAGGCATAGATGAGACCGATTCTTCATATTAGATAAGATTTAGGATCGACTGTTATTACCTAATTTTTACCTCGTTTGGATTTACTAGGAAAGTTAATTTTTAAATTGTCAATGTTGATTATTTCATTTTTCTTTATTACAGTATATTTTAAAGAAAAGGCATTATAGAATACATCCACTCAAAATAATATAAATTGAAAATATCTAGCCTTAGGCATCATTATATTGAATTTGTTGAAGGAATCGATATTTCTGAGTTCGGATTCCAGCAACTGCACAACATTCTCATCCACCAGGATGATGGCCAAGCCTCCGTAACTTTGATGATGCTGGTTAATTTGAGTGACAAATTCATTTTATTGAGTTCTGAAGTAGCTGTTTTTAACTGAGTAAAATTTTTCATTGGTGGGAGAGTGAACAATCACGACTCTTTGAGACTTAGGTTCTTGACAAGAAATGTATGAAGTAGATGTAGAAGTTGCCAAGATCTGTGAATATATAGGTTTCATGGAGTTATAACCATTTAAGAAGCTTCCTTGAGGACTTGAGTATTAGCTTGTTTTGGTTTTGTTAACGTTGCACTAGAAGCAACACGAGGGCTATTTGTGGCGAACCCCATTATTTTGAACCTTGGTCAAAGGACGAGGACGACACCTGAGCTGGCACACCCTCTCTGAACTTCCACACCATGCCAATGCGAGGACTTTGGACAACGACAGATTTAAAATGCATCAGCCCCGGCTACATGGCACCGCAACTCGACGAAAACCGCTGGTCACGAGTCCGCAACCATGACCGTTAAGCTACCGCGGCTACTTGAATATTATTATGAGGTAGTCAATTTGGTTCCTGTAGTCTTCAAATATTATCAGTAATTTGTTCTTTTATATTATTAGTAAGTACATCAAAATTTCTTCGAGCTTCTATTAATCATCCATTCCGTTCAAAGTTACTCATTTCAAGTTCTATAACCCAGTTGAAATATTAAGTTAGATTAAATAGTTCGGATTAAATAGTTATTTTCCCCCTCAAATTGCGAAACATGCGTTTTCATATGAAGAATACTTCTACCTTTAAGTAAAATTTCGTTGAATATCTTGAAAAATGAAGTGATGTAACTGAATATATCTCATATATTAATCTTAATTTTCTTATCTCTACAGTGAAGCAGCAATGTTCTAAAACTAATTAGTGTATCATACACAAACTTGTATTCGTCAGTAATCAGGTCGACTGGTACAAGCTCCAAAAGTAAACTTATTTATGGAAATTCTCAAGAATATTTTCCATATTTTAATTTCAAGATGCAAAGATTACGGTCTTACCCTTAATTAGTTTCATAAAAAAATTAACACTCTTACGCAAAAAATCGAGAAGATATTTGCTGCAGATGTAAATCCAAATGAACCAGGAGATGTAATATTTAACCCTCTCAGGAAAAAATAAATAAATAAAAGTCAGAGGTGTTAAACGGCAAGCATTAGCTAGAATAGGAGCACGCAAGGATTTGAGAAACCAAGCCAGAAACTCTAGCACAGGCCCCGGCGAGGAATTATAAGAGTTTACCTAAGGAAGGAGCAAACAACTGAAAAGACCACACTGTTCAATGGCTAAGAAGGAAGTCAGGGCTATTGGTGGTGGATCTCGTAATTTTGAAACTCGATCAAGTGACGAGGATGATAACTGAGCATGCAGACCCTCTCCTAACTTCCACACCACGCCACTGGAGGATTTTGGGCAACGACAGATTTAACGGTCATCATCCCCGGCTACACGGCGAGTCTTTTGCGGCATTTAAGTCCCAACCCGCAACTAGACGAAAACCACCTGCCGCGAGTTCACTACCATGATCACTAGGCTACCGCGATCACGGTAATAGAAAAGAATAATCTTAAAATAATTATTTAGATTAAAAAGAAGATTAAAAAAATTACATGATGCAAATAGCTTGCAATTACAAACTACGCATTTAACACTAACATATCTTCCTGCCATGGTAGATGTAGCATTGTCCTCAATCATAGAGAAAATATTAGTGCAAAGATATATGAGAGGTTCTAAACTTGTTAAAAGGGGGGGAAATCGAAATATTAAAATAGCAAATTAAGAACGAAATAAAAATTACAATAAATTATTTAAAAATAAAATAAAAATAGTAAACAAAAATTGGAAAAAAAAACAAGAAAAACAAGAAAAAAAATCATTTAAAAGCAATGTAATGCAAAAATATATATAAAAAATTTAATGTAATTAAAATGAAATATATATAATACTTGTTATATTTTAAATTGTTTTTATCAAAATTCAAATGAAATTCTGAAACCCAAAGAAACATTCTAAAAATTTTCAAGGTTTCAGAAACAAGTCGAATATTGGACAAACTTTGAATTTAATTTAAATCCCTAACTAAGAACATTTATACTTAATGAACTCCCAAATAAGGTACTTAATGTATCCGAAATGAGAAAATCTCCCATTTATCGTGTATATTACTTGAAATATTGGTATTTTCAAATTTTTAAGAAATATTCAAATATTTCGTTTCCTTAACATTTTCTATTTGCTCACCTGAAAGATAATGAATAGATCAGATTTTTTTGTTTGTCCATTTTCTGCAAAATTATAAAGAATTGATCGTTTAACTCCTCAGGAGAATACGACACATAATTGACTATGAGAGAAACATTCGGTATCTAAATTCAAAACACACGCTTAGACTGTCCTTGCGCTTTAGTAATAGTCATAGTGAACGTAAGAAGTATTGGAGAATTGAAGTTGTTTGAACTTGAATGCCATATGTGACGAAATAAGTGGTATCCGTAGTAGTAGTACGTCTTCACCTATATGAGGACCAATCAGAATTAGTGCTTCAATTAGATTATTCATCCATTCTTAACTATTAATTTTGTAACTATGATTACAAAATTATTCTTATAAATTGTAAATATAAATAATATAGTTATAAATTGTAGTATTTATAACATAAATAATATCTGATTATTATAACATAAATAATATCTAATTATTATAAATAAATGTAATTATGTATAATAAATAACTAAATTATAATATTTAATCATAAATAATTGTAATTAATTCAGTTTTATTGATATAATTATGCGAAGTATTTATAATCATTAATTATGTAAGAATACATTTTAATTATTTAAATTTGTATATTATATATAATAGAAAGAATAAACTGAATAGATAAATTTATTTCAAAAAAAAAATTTAAAAGAATTTTAAGTGTATAGTAACCTTATGCAGTAAAAATTATCCCAAAATATCTATTTTTATTAGAATAGTTCCGTGAAGGAGGATTATTCATTCATTCATTTTGTAAAACGAACATTCGATCTTTTATTAAAATTAAAGCTTCATCACTATGTCAGCTTAAGAAATGTATTTTACCCTTTCTCTCCAAATCATAAAAGAAACGTAACTCACAATTTTCAGATATACTTAAAAGAACAATTACACACTCCTTCAAAGGCATTCAACAATGAACAATTTGGAAAAAATATTCTTAAAAAACGAAACAAAAACTATAGAACGTATTTATAAAAATACTTCTTGATATTTTTCAAAAATCATTCCCCAGATTGAAATCATTATCAACCCAAAAATCACCATTCGCTAAGGGGCTCCAAATACTTCTTTTTAACTCAAAACAAATTGATTGAATACAATTTTTAGTATAAACTCCTCTCTCCTTTACTTTTCAGAAAATAGATAATCATATTCTTTCTGAGTTAAAATCAAATAAATTCTATATAATTTTTTTAGATACAATATACACATATCAATCAAATGGTTACAATAACCCTTTTCTTCTGCAATGACATTTATTTTTTATAAATTACAACATAGCAAGAAAAATCAGGGAGAAAATTTTGACAACAGTGAACAAAACAGTAAAATGTTCATAGGAAATGGCTAAGTGTGATTACCGTAATCCTCAAACGACGACTATCAAAAATTGTGTTATTTATCTTGTGGTATGATTGTTTTGACAATCATAAGTATTTGACATGTATTAAAACAAATGAATGAAAATATTAATGTGTGTAAGAGGAAAGATGTGATACATATAGTCATTTGTCAGATGTAACTGTTTTTATTTAAACCTCTCAAAACACTTGGAAATTCCCGTGAGAACTTCAGGACAAAATAAAGTATATAAAAGCGGACATATACAGAAATGCAACTTTGTGCAAAACTTTCAAGTCAATGAATTAACAAATATTCGGCTGCAAACACACGAAAGCTGAATACACACACACACACATATATATATATATATATATATATATATACATACGCACGCACACACACACACACACACATATATATATATATATATATAATTATATTCATTCCTTTCTTTGTGTTTTTTTTTTATTTATTTGGTTCAATTAATGTTATGAGAATCTTAACTTCTTACAGTTTCACAACTTTTTATTGACAGAAATTAAATTGAAAGCAGTGAGTTGGATTCTTAATACTAGTATAAACACGCATTCCCATTACCAAATCTGGTTTCCCAATTTAACCGCTTTCTATCCATTATTCACTTTAGTGCCTCATATTTATTTTTTCTTGATTTTTATTTCATATATTTAGATCGTGTTTCTGTCAATTACGATCATTGTAACAATAGGCTTTTTTTTAACTTGCTGGTTTTATTCTAACATATTAAACATAGTTAAATTTTATAATAATATAGTTTGGTAGTTTAATATTGGAGTTAAGATATGTTTACAGTGTGATCTTATGTATTTTAGTTTAAGTTTGCAAATTAAAAATTTCTAATGACATTATAGATTTTATCTCAACTTCAAATTTTGTTATATATATATATATATTGCGCTTAGATTAAACTCATTTTTTTTTTGCCTTCTTTAAGGAAAAACACATAATTACGTATTTATATTATTCTATTTTACACTCCTTAATTTGTCTCAATATAAATTTTTCTAGAAGCCAAGATGTAATCATAAAATATTTTCTAATAAAAAATTTTAAAAATTCTAAATGCAAAAAAAAAAAAAAAAAAAAAAAAAAAAAAAAAAAGAAAGGAAAATATATTGTGTGGGAAATAAAAATGAAATATTAAATCATCAAGTACAGTAAATAAAATTTAGTTTTATTATGTTGGATAAAATATCTTCAAACCATTTAGAAGAAATTTATATTTAAAGAAAATTATCATATCATTAATAAAGACACTCATTCTCTAAACCAGTTTTATCAAGAGTTACATAAATTATTGTATTTTAATCAAAACGAATTACATATACAAAGCATAGAACATTAAAAATATTTTTAACTTTTATACTCATTTTTACTTATTGTTTATATATATATATATATATATATATATATATATATATATATATATATATATATAT
>BMAW01058297.1:82839-109504 GCA_019974015.1 Nephila pilipes | reverse complement strand
TATATATATATATATATATATATATATATATATATATATATATATATGTATGTATGTATGAATGTATATATTTAAATTTGATATTTTTAATTGTTTTTTCTTCAGTTGTTCGTTACAATACTTATCGTTAATAAAATAATGAAATTTGTGTAAAAATGAATAATGCACACAACATTTAAAACAATATTCGATAAAATATCATTTAAGTATTGTAAAGAAAGAAGTACTTACTATTGTTAAAAAAAGTACAATGTTTTTCTGCCTTTTTTTTTTTATTTTAATATACAAATCAAAGTATTTTCTGTGGCAAAAAGAACAAAAATGCTAATCAATAACATTATTTCCAATGATTATTTACACATCCAGTTCTCTCAAATCTTTCCATTATTTTCTTTATTAAATGAAATAAGGTTTCAAATACTTCTAGCTCAAGAAGAAATTAAGTAATTACATTTTTGAGGATTTGAAATATTGTTTTTGCATTGTTTAATTAAATATTTGCAATTTTCAAACATTCTATTATTTATAAGTTATTTGATACGAAATGCATCAAGTTTGATTAAATAAAAACCGTTTTTTACTTAAAAGGTGAGTTTGTGTAAATGCAGTACGTTCTTTTAAGAAAAAATATTTTTCTGAAAGAAATTCTTATTATGATTACTTTAAAACCAAAAAATTGGAAATAAACGTGTTTATTTTATCTTCATTCTTATGTCAAAAGAAGTCGAATTAAAGATTTTTTTTTTATTTTGTTCTAAAATTTCAGTGACATGGCAAAAAGCATTTATTATTATTTTTTTTTTTTCAAAATAGTGCAACATAGACGATTGAATATTATTTCCCCTCATAACTATTGTATTTGTGAAATAAATATGTTATCAATTGTTTTCATGATATTTACTTATTACAACATTAATTACTTATTTGACTGAAATTTGGTAAATAAATACATTTGTGTTTTGAATGAATTAACTCTTAAGACATATGATTTAATTATCAAAATGTTTAAGCCTTATAAATCCTTTTTAAAACTTTTTTTATAAAAATCTTGTACACTTACTTAAAATCAAAATTTTAGTCAATTATAATGAAAAAATAACTCCAGAGCACTTTCCAAGTTCACTTAATTAAAATCACTGCATATCTAAACTTTTCTATAACACACAAGTGACACGGCATTCTATTTTTGCTCTTTTTTATATCGCAAATTATGATCCATGACATGAATGTCACAACACACCTGTTAATTCGAACTAATTAATAAAGAATTTTTCTTTGAAAGTCTCCCCTTCCCCTCTTCCTCACGATTTATCATTTTTCTCCTTACTTCCCATCTCCATCAAGTAGTTTGACAAAACGCCCAACGAAAATATTATCCTGGATGCATCATTTTACCTCTTTCTTACACTGATCATTATGTTAGTGTGCTCACTTAACCTCTAATTTGTACCTCTGACCGATAATTCATGTCTGGAAACTTTGCTCAGCTATCAGTATCAATGTCTGTTTCCTACGGCTCTTTGGACAGCCATAAGCATGATGAATGAGAATGGCTGACACTTTTGATCTTGAAGCACCACCCAGGAGTTCGGAATAATTAACTAGCAGATCTGTTGAGGAAGTGCTTAGCTGGATAGGAAAATGTACTTTTATCGTCATTCCCACGTATTACAAAACTACTTTTATCAATTTAAAAAGATAAATATTTCAGAAGGATTTTGTGCGTATAATTTGAGAATCTACTTTTAAATGAATAAAATGAAATTAAAGTTTATTTTTAAAGCAGATTTATAATATGAAATATGTTCATGAACATTAATATTTAAAGGTGTGAAATAGTTTTATAAATTTTCGCTTATATATAAAAACCGTTTATTTTAAGATATAAAATTGGAATACCTTGAAAGGATAATTAAGTGCCTAACATATTCCACACTTCAATTGACACAAATCAGATGGTTTCAAATGATCTAGGAAGGCGTAATTTTTAAATTTTAATATTTATTTGTCATTTGAGTTAGTATTCGGCATGAGAATATTGCTCTATAAAATAAAACAATGAGGAGGTTAGTTCCAATATTTGCAAAATTATTAGCTAATGCAGAATGGAACGGATACAGCTTGTAATCATTAAGTTACAATGTTAGATTAGCACATAGTGATAAAGAATAACTTTTGAGTATCCTCTTGGACCAATGCGAGCATGATTTTAATATTCAGAAAACGACAAATCTGCTGGAGCTAGAGGTCCTCTACTCATTTAGTTTGAGCTCAGTAGATTTTGGGCTGTTTAGAGAGAATAGATTAATACAGAGGACCAGAAGAAGTGTAATACAGAAGATGGACATTCAGTCGAGCATGCGGATCGGTATGGCAAGAAAACTTTAACTTATGCAGTTTGTTCACCTAAAAACTGCACGGGTATAAATATTAATACCTTAGACACTCACTCAGGATGTTCGTTATTTGCATAACTGCACTCATGCAGAAATTAGTTGCTCTAAACTGTCTTTTCGTCCATAAATTTAGGATAATTCAGAATCACACCGAAACCGAACGCTAAAGTAAAAAAAATCATCTTAAGAATTATTACACACATATTCAAGAATAATATGCAAATTACAGGAAACCATCAGATGACGCTAATAGAACTTCATAATGACGAGTATGATAGGTGTATATAAGGAATGGTAGCAAAGTTGTTCTCAAACATTCTGTAAGCCGCTCAGTGCTAAAACATCGAACACTTATAACGCAGAGGAGAGCAATTAGATGACCTTTTACGTGGTAAAATTATCAGCTGCCTGGAATGTAGGCATACTAAAATGGGAATATCTGAGAAACATGGAATCTTTCAAAGTTCATCTTCAGGCTTCGGCAGCGATTCTAACATGATGGAAAAGTCAGTAGACATTACAGTAAAGGTCGCCCCCGAATCGCAACGCCGAATGACGATCAATATTTCTCAGCTACTGCAAAAATGCAGACGAAGCACAGAATTAGAACTTTATCAGAAGCTATCTTCAGCCACAGGTATGACAGTTTCAAGACAAACTGTGTACAGACTTTAGTAATATATTGGTCTATATGCTCATGGGTCAGTCAGATGTGTTCTACTCACTGCAACTCAATATCACCAGCGGTTAGCCTAGAGCAGATCACATGCAATGTGGACATCGTCACAGTGGACTTGTGTATTGTCTGCCGACAAATCCAGGTTTACCTTTCAGTCTGATTCCCGTAGAATTTCATTTCGTTGGAAGAACGCCAGGTATCTGCTACCATAAAAACAACATCATTGAAAGAGACCGTTACGGTGTTCCCAGGTTGTTTTTTTTTTGGGGTCGAATTATACTGGATTCCAAAACAGATCTACATTTTCATATCGGAACCATGGCTAACGAAATTTATTGGAACATTATTCTGGAACAACATGAACGTTTGTTTAGGAGTACCAAGGACACAT
Source organism: Nephila pilipes (assembly GCA_019974015.1). Classification (NCBI taxonomy): domain Eukaryota; kingdom Metazoa; phylum Arthropoda; class Arachnida; order Araneae; family Nephilidae; genus Nephila; species Nephila pilipes. Next base: position 106,038 of record BMAW01058297.1, on the reverse strand, counting down.
AATAAGTGTTTGTGGATTACAATGCCCATCCTCACCGTGCAAACATTGTAAACGGATGCCTTCAATCTGAGGAAATCACCCGTATGGAATGGACTGCTTTCTCACCTTACTTAAAACCGAACGATTCGTGCTTGGACTACAAATTGTGTCCTTTCAACCACCTTCCGCATGTGTACTGAATTTAGGAGAGCGTTGCTAGCTGAGTGGAGTAATCTTCCCTCAGATCAGCTTAATAATGCGATGTTCAGCATGTCTAGGCGTTGTTTGGACTATATTTCATCGTCTGGTAGACATACAAAGTATTAACCATATTATCAATAATGTAATAATAAGTCTTTGTAATTGCTCCTGAGAGCAAAAATCATACTTTTTATGAATGGTATCATACATACGCCATATTTTTTCTTTATCTTTTGTTTGATAAATACGCTTTAAGAATAAGTCACGTTTTTTTTTTCTTAGCCTCAATTTTATGGAGTGTGTGTGAGCGTAAAAATTCAATTTAAATTTGTAATAATTTTACTGAAAAAATAATTTAATTTTCTAAATTTCCCATGCTTTAACTCAAAAGTGAAGAGTTCAATCCTATTTTCTGATTTATCATTTTATTTCTCAGATCATACATTCATAAAATCTGTTGAAATCAGTTGAATAAATCTGTCAGAAATAATTCCCTACTATATTGAAAGTCGTTATGTTAATCCCTCATTATCCCTTCTTCTTATGCCAAGTGAGTTCGATGTGATATGGTGAAATCCCTAAATATCCCTTCATATAAAGTCTACACCACAGTAAAATTTCACACTCTTCTACTCTGTTCTGCACTTTTCATTTATAATCAATAAGTTGAAGCTGCGTCTCTTGGCTCTTCAATTTAAAATATATATACTCAGAGCCTATCTCTGTCATCGAAATGAATAAACAGTATTACTTGAAAAAACAGCAATCTCCTTCCAACAACGAAATTGAACATTGCAGTTTTACTTAGTCATTAACCTTAAAAGACATTTTAATTTTTAAATTCATTTCAATCGTGCATTTGGAATGTTTTATTATCATTATTTATTAACATTATTAACAAATTTTATTAACATTATTAACAAATTTTATTAACATTAAAACAAATTTTGAACTCCGTAATAAACCAGATGGTAGAATAAATTTTTCTGACCGGATGAAACCATAAATGTTATGGAATAGAAAAATGGAGAGAGAGTAGGTGGCTTGTTGTTCACTGTGTCTATCGTCTCCAGCTGTCTCGCTGAGATTGCCTGATTAGTGGGGTGGATGTCCTAAATGGCCGCTACAAGGCCGGATACCTCTAAGAAGGGACCACATGAAGTGAACGAAAAATTTCCGTCATTGACACACGTGACTCTTCTTAGTGCTAAATCGTTACAGATGTTTTACTTTGTTGTAATCCATCGAGATCCTCTCTAAATATGATGAAGCTGCGAGTAAAATGGAATATGCTAGAAAAGCCAACTAATTTAACCTAATTAATCGACGTTTTATAAAGATGAATGGTATTACCCTTTATAAGATGTATTTAAAGGATTCCAGATTCTGTTTTGAAAAATAATGCAGTCTTCAACAACTCTTCCACATTTAATCATCTCAGCTTATTTCTTCAATGGAAATTCAAATAGGTTCAAACAGTTCCTTCATTCCTGTGAGCTAAAAATGTAGATATTTTTTTGAATTCCCACTTTAGGTAAAGATAAGTGTGAATTCAGGATATCATTTTCAAGTTAAGATTTTGTTACATGTTCAATTATTAATTCAATAATTATTTGAACTGTGATTATTCTTTCAAAAATTTAATTTCAGTTTGCTTATTGTATTTCTTAATGAATGAGCATACTTTTCAAAAATGTTCTAATAATTTAAACATCCAGTGTAAGAATAATTTTTATAGCAAAAAAAATGTAGATCTATTTAAATTTAAGCCAATGAATATAAGGAATTTCAGAGATTTTGTGTGTATTGTTTACGAAATATTATTGCAAATTTTAAAATCAATTGTGAACATTGGTGTAAGGATTTAAAATGGTGATTGAGGTGATGAGATTGCTTGGAGATTTGAAAATAATATTATAATTCATTTAATTTCTATATTCAATTTTTATAAAAATGGAAAACTAATAATAATTGAATAAATATTAGTTTTTTAAAAGTATTACATGATGTATTAGACATAATTCCTAAGTTGAGATATTTACTATGTCATGTTTAAATTTTGATCAATTTTATTACGGTCAAAAAGGATAATCACAACTCTAAAGCAACTATGGAAGGCGAAAATAACACCAAAAATCCTGAAATTGAAAGTGATACTATCGATTTAGAGAATCATAAAATACAATGCCGTATTTATGAATTTCATACTATTCCTTTTGATCCTGACAGTAGGATGAAAATGTGCTGCTGTTAAATAATTTTGATCAGGCATGTACACAAAATGATAGGAATGAAGAATGAAAGCTAAAAAAAATATTTCAAACTTCTCGAAGGGCTCTGCATTAATTTAGTATACGAAATCATGCTTGAATATTTCTCATTTCATTGAAATTTGTTGGTTTCTAACGAAGAATTTTCTTGATTCAAATATGATTAACTTTACTGATTTTCCCCACATAAATGTAACCCGAATGAAGCACTAGTGGAATAATTTTATAAGAAATTAAAATTTGAAAGAAAATTGGGGCTTTACACCTCAATTAATTTTAAAAATTCTTAACAGATGGTTGATTGTTACTAATATAAAACAATTACTAACATTCAAGATTACAAGACCTTATTTTCATAATAGAGCACCTGCACCGTTTATAAACAGGCAGTCAACACCATTTATGCCACGGGCAATAAGTTTTTTCAGACCTAATTGCTAAATTTACTCGAGGTCACGTACACACAATTCTGGCAACCCGCATTCACATTTTGGCAAAAGTTCAAACAATAACTCTAATTTTCACAAGGATTATCATCTTCTCTCTGTAGAATATTTACAAGACAAGGCCTTCTAAATGCATTTCATTGGTCACAAATGTGTCCTTAGAGACAATCAATTTTTTTTAGTAACTTACTCATGTCTTACTATGTTTCCCATGCACAGAAACACCTTTTAGCCCTGAAGAAAATATCTCTACTGAGGCCCATGACTAAGGAAACTATGAATTATCAGTGTCCAGACACGTCTCAACCAATTAACCTACTTCAACGTCCCTAAATCTAGCTGACTTGGGATACTTACCTATTTCAGATGAAAATGTCAATTATGTTATTGATAAAGGATACACTATATCACTTATTTCTGCAGATATTGTCCACAAACATCACTTAAAGAGAATAAAGACTAGTCCTATCAAAATAAATCAAGTTCATGGAAAATTCCAAATTAAATAAATATGCAAAATATGTTTAAGAATAGGAGAAATATCCAAAAAGATAAGATTATATATTATTAACATTTATTTACTTATAAAATTTAAGGACTTTCAGATTATCGCTTTTTTAATTTAATCTTTGATTGCCGAAAAAATAGAATAATACAAACTGAAAAGTTTAGCTCAATTTTTTATACTAAAACTTAACATCAGTTTTCTTTACACGTATTAGAACACAATAGACACTCAGGATAGTATAGTCAGTACATCAGAGGACATTTTTCTACCTTTGATTGTAAAAGAACTATGTAATTCTATGTTGTCATTTGTATCTGAATTCTCGCATATTTTCGAAATCATTAAAAGTGATGTTGTTTGAATTAGAATAGAACCTTCTAGAATAGTAATGGACACTGACTTACCAGTCTTTCAAAGAGCTTATAAATACATCATCCATTGATGAAGAGGAAATTAATAAGCAAATGAAAATTTTATTGAATGAAGGACTATTCAAAGAAACTAATAGAAATTATTCCTACCCTGGAACTTAAGTCTATAAAAAAAAAGATGAAAACAGAAAAAGTAGGTTTTTCATCGAATATCACTACGTTAATTTAAAACAAATATTTAACATTTGTCAAACTTTAGACATAAAGCTAAAAGATAAAATTAACTTCTTAGGTTATGAGGTCTGAGAAGAATGCATCTCTCTCCAGATAATCATAAAATTGAAAATATCAGAAAATTACAACCAGCAAAGAATATAAAACACCTTCAAGATTCTCTTGGTTCATCAAATGCTTATAAATGTTTTCATTCTTGTGCTAAAATTAGAGAACTTTAAACGGCCTTCTTTAAATGATCAACAATGGGTATGGATTGATCAATGTCAAAAAGTTTTTGAATTGTTGAAAATGAAATTACTAAATAAACCAGTTTTGCAATTATATGATCCTAATTTCCATCTTCATGCGTTTTGTGATGCTTCGCAAACAGCTATTGAAGCTGTCTTAAAACAATTTTACAGTTGTGGTAAATTATATACAGTGTCATATTATTCTAGAACTCTAAGAAAATCTGAACAATATTATTATATGACAGAATTGTAATGTTTGGCTATAGTTGGTACCCTTGATAAATTTTATTGTTATTTACATAGAAAAAAAATCAGTGATCTATTATTAATATGGTAATTAAAAATTAAGCATGATTGATTATGAAGTTCAATACTTAAAAATGATATTTATTGTTAAAGCTGACATCTTATCAAGGCACTCTATAGCCCAGTATATCCAACACACTGTGCATTAACTCGAACTAAATGAGATAAAACATTATCAAAATTTAGGTAACTTAATTAAAAATATTAGAATTGATGATGTACGAAAACAGAAAAAATTGCTTAAGAAAGTTATACCTTTTTATCCCAGGAGAAAAATTTTGTAAAATTCTCATGAACAATTCGGGCATCTAGGGGCTTTAAAATAATAAACGTAGCATTATTTGCTTCACATTAATCATGATATTTGAGCTTTTGTCAAACATTGTTAATTTTATCAAATAAATAAAAAAAAGTCAAAAACGGTTTGATCTCTTACAGACTGTTCCTCCCTCTGATCAACATTTTGATTATCTTTCTGTTGGTACTATCAGCTTATTCAATTAGTATAACTCCAAAAAAAATTTCTTTATATTATAATTGATCAGGTAACCAGATATGTTTGAGTTTACCTTTCCCAAAACGGTAATTCTTAAACTTATATTACCATTCTGAAACCATTTTTTTTTTCAAATTAATTTGGTATTTAAATTATGAACACATTGGTAATTTTACCTCATTTAAATTAAAATATTTCCTTTAAAATTAATGTCTAACATATACTAACTACTTCACACCACGTACAAACACATGGAAATAGAATTTATCTATTATAACTAAATTAAAATGTAAGCTAAATTCCTTCCCAACTAAAGTTCTATAGACTAAACTTTGGAAAATGTAACAAATAAATACAATTTAACTTCACTTTCTGTGACAAAATTTCCTCCTGCATATTTGTTATAAGTCATTTTACCATATAATACTCCATTAATCTAAAATGAAATTTATTCCCAAGCGGAAAAAGCTAGAACATTAGCTAAAACCCATACTATCAAATATCATGATACAAATAAAATTAGATGTGATGCTCATTTTATAGATTTTCCATTTCAACCGGGTGGCATTGTGATGTATGAGGAACTTAACTATCCGAATCATGAAAAATTATCGTCAGTGTTTTCAGATCATACGAAGTTATAACTAAACTTTTTGATGTAAATTATGAAATAACTAAACCAAATGCTATAACTAAGAAATCTACTGATATTATTCATGTTTCCAAGTTAAGAACGTATTAACCCTAAGAAGAATTAAAGACATATATAAACAATACTTTTGCTTATTCAAGAATAATGAAAGTAATAAATAAATAAAAAGAAGAAATAATATTAATAAAATGAAAATTAAATATTTTTTTTTGTTTGTTCTTGCTTTACTTCCTTCTGTTCACTTACTGGTTTCACTTTTACGACATTTTTTAGTTTTGTTGTGACTGCTACCACAACAAGATAGAAAAATCCAATGGTTGTACTGAACATGAGGGTCTTCCCCGAGTACTAGTGTAAAGTACTCAATTTGTACCCAATCTGGCTGGTCCCGACTGAAGGCAAATAGGATAAGTGCGAGGTACTTAAAGAATTTCTTCGAAATTAATATTATAATCAAATAGTGTTTCCAATTTAGGGACCAGTCCTTCATGAATTTCCCTTTTTCTCATGGCATCTATCATTTTAGGGAGCATAAGTATAAACGAGAGCGATTTTCTTAATTTTTGCCTTATCCAAAAAATATCTAGTGGTTCATATACCACTATACATATTCTTATATTTTTATTTGTATCCATACATAACAAGATTATATTTTCCGTGGTTCACAGATAGCCACAAACAACGTAAATCTAATTTCATCAATTGTATTTTGTTTTAAAAAATAGCATATTTACAAAAATATTTTTATTTGTTTGTGTTCATGAAATCTTATATATTTTGTTAAACCACACGAATGTTGGTATACTGATAATTTTGTATTCAACAACTTACATTTCTTTCTTTCTTTAAATTTTAAGTGCAATTATTTTGAATTATGTAGCTTGTACCGTCATTATTTTCTTAGTTGAATATTTGATGAACTGCATAGACACCGATACACATTCCTTTTTGGATTAGACATTTTACTTTATGGGTAAACACAATTAACTTAAATAATTTTATCAGCTGCAGTTACGTTGTCTACAATATTATACTTTGGTCATGCTCTCTGTAATTAATTCTATTATGTTATTGTTTACCTTAGATATGATTGCTTGTTATGATATTTTTTAGTATAGTAACATTGAAATTCCTCCATGTTTAAGAAAACTATTCATGTGCATTTTTTTTATTTTATTCATTTATTGAAATTATTTCTATTTTGTAAAGGTGAAGGGGTTCTTAGAAATCACTCTTTTTAAGTATACATTTTTGGGCATAACTTTTAATCTAAATTATAATTTTAATATCTTTCTTAGACACTCTGGAAAGGTAACATTTTACGTTGGGATGCAAAGAACTTCCTTACATTTTTGTCATTTAAATTTGTAACTACGACCAGTAAGCGGAAAGGATTACCACCTGAAACAATTCAGCGTCTATTGAATGAAACGAATTCGAAAGATGAATCGAATGATTCATAGAGAGATGTCTAATATATGTACGCGACGAAAGTAAGATGTTTTCAGTACTCACAGAACATGTGTACGCTGTGCCAAAAACAATAAAGGATTTTCAAACAAAAGCAGTGTTGGCAATGGGCAAAATTTACTTTAAAATACTTTTTTGCACTGTATCGTAAATGTGAGTGAAAATTATATATTTAGTAAAATTTAGCTCAGTAAAAATAACTCTGGTTTTAAATGCAATTTTTAATCATTATATCAGCTCGAATGGGACATACATATCACAATAAATCATACCAATGGAACTCATATCCCTCTAATCCCATATCCCCATTATGACATATATATATATATATATATATATATATATATATATATATATATATTGTATAACAGAAAGTTAAGCGTCAGATGGACAACAGGGATGGGGAGATATAGAAATGCATTTAGTCGGGATCAACACATATCCGAGAAACTGCGCCTCTCGAAACATCTATATAGAATGAGTGCGTTCTTGCGTATGAATATAGTGCAAATATGGTATTACAGAAGTCAGGTGGAATAAGGTTTTGCAAGTAAGCTTTCTACAATGTCACTAGGTATAGCAACGAAAATGGAATGGTACATTTAATATCCGACACTTGAAGCGAAACTAAAACCCCGTTGGCGAAATTGAAAGCCAATTCCAAAATATTTACCAACAAATAGAAATTTTAAAAAAAATCACCTAAAAATTTAATTCCGCAAAATTATCGTAATATATATATATTTAGCATGTTAACGTTATTTGCAATACAGTTTATTTATCATAGTACTTATTTTATTTTTTTCTTAAAATAAATATTGGTAGAGAAAGGGTTAAGTGGAAAAGTTTATGATGGAGTTAATAACTGTATCGATAATTCTGCCATTAAATTTAATTTATCACTGATTCCCTTTTTTGAGTATAAAAAACCATATGAAAAGGAATATCAATAATCTAAACTTTAATACAAAAGTAAGCATATGAATTCATGAATAAAATTCTTTATATGTTATGTACACGAAATTTCGGAAACTCATTCAATTATTTGTGAATATTACAATAATATAATTTTTAAAAAACATGTAGAAGTAAACAATGAATTAATTAAATAATTATTTTATGACAAAAAAAAAATGAAAAAAAAAATACGTCTCTTTATAAATAATACATAAAATTAAATACAAACTACGGGTAAATTTTTTTTATAATACTCGTAGTATTCTAAAGTTGTACTCGTAAGATATCTTTAGATTACTCTGTAGATAAATTTAGAATAATCATAAATATTTTTAACTCTTTATTATAAAAGATGAAAAATATATAACAAATCATTTTACAAGATAATTTTAATAAAATTATTAAGACTGTTACTATTGAAACTGCATTATTTAGACTACAACAATTTTATATAATATACATTTTTCTTCTTTTCCTCGTTCTTATTTCTTTCTTTTTCCCCTTTAATTTTGGTCTTATTTTCCTTATTTTAATTTTATTGCTCACTTTTTTTGAACATTGATATGCATGTTTCAACAAATTTACTTTTTTAATAGTATTTCTCAATTTACTAGTTTTAACCTTGCATTTTTTTGGTTAAACTTATAATTCGAAATTTATTGTTCTTTACATAAAATTTTATTGTATATATATATATATATATATATATATATATATATATATAACAATGTATGTATGTATATGTATATATCTCCACTCACATGTTTGCTCTTAACTTAGTATTCACTTGTTGCTCTGATCTTGAAAACTTTTTTATTAATGTAACGCTTTGTGGTCTTTTCTGGTTTCATGGTTTAATAAATTTCATTATCTTTCCTCTTACGTTATAAATCTTTTAAATATTTCTGGGATTGCTATTTCACTTACATTATAAATTATTTTATAAAGAGGCCTTTTTTTTGTTGATCTTAGTTTCAAAAAAAAAAATGTTGAATTTTACAGCCATTTTTATATATAATAATATTGGTGCCATCTTAATCATTAATTATAACAATGCCTTACATTTAACTGTCTACAACCTATAACAACATTAACCATATTACATTCCACACTTTTGCTTTTCTTCAAAATTTGAGTTTTTCAATTTTTCACATCATTACACACTCTTTATCACTTCCACTGATAATTTCGGCTTTAGTCATATTAATTAATATGTTTCAAATACTTGCTTTTAGAAATGCATCGTCATCTAATTATATATATTTATAAAAGTTTTTAATTTGGCTTTTATATCACTATCTCTAGTTTAATTCATTACATTTACTAGAAATATATAATCCAAATTTCCAAATTATGAAACTCAACTGCATATGATGCTTGCCTTGATGGATATAGTGCAATTCTGTTGCAAAGATCTCCAAATGATATTAGTTTTCATCCAAATAGTATATGAGTAGGAAGACTACAGAGGCTGAAAAGAAATACTCCAGTTATGAACTTGGGGTTCTCGCTGTTACAGAATAGATTAAAAATTTTAAAATTTGTCTGTAGGTATACGCATTCTATTCAGCACTTCAAAAAATGAAGAATGAAAGAGACGTGTCTACACGAGAAACTCAATGGGCGTTATTACTGGGAGAATTTAATTATGTAATAGAATTCTGATCTTGTTCAAAAACGTCTCATGTTGATGCTCTAAGTAGATACCCTATTAATGTGTTTTGTACTTCTATGCAAAATATTTTACCCAAAATTAAATTAGCTCTGAACGAGGATAGCGAGAAAAAAACAGTTAAAGACCTTTTGAAAATTTTCAATTATGAAGACTATTTTGAACGCTACGGAATTACATTTTATAAGTTTGTGGTTGGTAAAGAAGTAATAGTTGTACCTGAAAATATGCAAACTGAATTAATTAAAAATGGTTATGAAAAGGGCATATGGGAGTTAAATATACAGAGAAACACTTAGAAAATCTTTATTTGATTTCTAAATTGAAACAAAAGATTAAAAGAATAATAACTGATTGTGTGCATTGTATTCTAGTAAACCGAAAAAAGGAAATCAGAAAGAATTTCTTCATCCAATTTATCTTCATCCATTTTATCTTCATCCTATTCTTTACCTTTACATACGTATCACATAGATCATCTAGAAACCTTATAAAAAATTATAATCATATTTTGGTGATTATTGACAGCTTTACAAAATTTAACTGTTTATTTCCCACGAAGACGACATCATCACCTGAAGTTATTACTAAACTTGAAATGCAAAAAACTACATTTGGAAGTACAATAAGAATTATTTCCGATGGTGGCACTGCCTTTACACCAAAAGAATTTGAATAATATTGTTCCAAAGAAAATGTAAATCGTCATCTAATTACAAAAGGCCTTCCTAGTGCCTATAGACAAGTACAGCGGCTAAATTAAGTTATAATTTCCATTATTTCAAAGTTGTCGCTTGGAAATCCTTCGCATTGGTATAAATATATTAAAGAACTGCAACAAAATATTAATTCAACCTATCAAAGCTGTACCGACTCCGATCTTTTTGAACTGCTATTCGGTGCCAAAATGAATATCAAGCACACTGATAAAGTAAAAGAAATTATCAAAGATGAATTTCAATCTAACATTTAAAAAAAAAACAAAACATAATGGCTATGTAGAAAAAGACGCACAAAACGAAATATTAATAGTTCTAGAGCAAATTAATAAGAGTATGATCTCGTATAGCTTACGAAGAGTATACTTTGACACCTCATTACTAGAAAATAAGTGACTTAGTTGCTATAAAACGAACACAATTCGGACCACATCTTAAAATTAAATCGAAATATTTACGGCCATGCAAAATCACTAAAATTAGTGACAATGACACATAAAAGATCTCAAAAGAAAGAGAGCAAAAAGTACCTAAAAATACTACAACTTGTGCATATTTTATAAAATGTATATTATAATAATAATTTATAAAATAAAATACAACATTTCTTCATTTATTTGGCTGTGTGTCTACCGATAAAGACTATTTTTCCTGAAACATTTATTAAAGTTTTGAGGATATTAGCAAAAAAGAAGCGAAAGATGAAGTCGATGACAAAGCAAGACAATGATACTTAAGAAACGGCTGTGATTTTCGAAGACGATGATATCCAATGCACGATAAATGATATTTAATTTCTAAGTTTTTGAATTTTCTCTTTTTAGCTTTGTTTTCTAGGTTGAGACGCAAATGTATCTTTTTGTTAGGGTCAAGAAGGTGAGGTTATCTTCTTCCAGGATGGCCAAATGTGGATATTTGGAAAAAAAACTTGACTATAGAGGAAGCTGACTCTTATTGTGAAGGGAGCAGGCTCTCGAAACTCAGACGAAGGGAGTCATTAAGACAAGAACGATGATTTTGATGATGTCCCACAGCAGTAAAAATGATTTATGAAATGATTTGTCACTATTTTTATATATTTGTAATCGAGTATATGTATATATATATATATATACATACGTACTCGAATATCTGTCATATAATGCTAAATTCCTTTTCTTTGCATTTTTAATTTTTTTATAACTGTTTCATATCCTTTAGGTTAACTTTTTTCTAAAAGTTTTGATTTAATAAGCTTTTAGCTATAATTTTTGTTTCAAAACTCTTAATAGTTGTGCTGACTTTCAATAATTGCTTAAATATTTGTAGAATTTACGGTTATCCTGGGAAACTATGAAAATTGTTTGTTATAGTTTATGTTTGCATTTTCGTGACGCTCAAACATTTTCCTCCACGTACAAAGTCTGTTAGTGTTTGGCTTCGTAGCATATTTTTTACTTGTTTTTATGTTTCTAAAAGTATTTTTATAATTTGAAATAATGTTTTCGTGAGTATCAGAATTGAATAAATATATTTTCTATATTTAAACTATTTTTGTTTTGTAAATTTATAAATTTTTCTACATTTCTTCGTGCTACTATTTGTAGTATTATTACGCATGGAATATTATACTTGAAAAATCTTGTTGTTTTAAAATTTGTTTAGTGTTTATTTTTTAGCATTTAGTTTTGATGAATTTTTTCGCTTTTCATGTGTATTTTTTTATTTCAATTTTGGATTTAAATTTCAGAATTTTCTTCAGTTTATATTTTTGGTGTTATAACTATTTGTTAATTATATTTTTTGATGGGGATATTTATTCTTATAATTCTCAAATAGCTGAGTTTAATAGACTAAAGCAAGTTTCAACATTAAATATGTTACTCTTCATTTTTGTATTTTCAAAACATTTTAAAGATATTTTAATATTTTCAGGAATTTTAAAAATATTTTTTGATATTTTGCTTATTTTACTACTCTTCGAGATTAATAATTATATATATATATATATATATATATATATAGAGAGAGAGAGAGAGAGAGAGAAAGAGAGACTGAAATATTACAGCTATAAGAAATGATTTTCGTAAATCAAAAGGTTTATCTTATAGTATCATACAGAAATGCATGGACAAATGAGCTAGCTTGTATCATAAACCAAGATCAGCTGCAAAGTTACGAGCTCTTTGATACGTTACTTAAGATTAAACTGGTGTATAAAAGAGATGAGGAATTCTTTGAAATTCAATGTATCACACATTCTAACAGTATAATATGATAATTTGAATATTCATGTATATAAAATCGCTGATTATTGTATCAAAGCTGAAAAACATATTTCTGTGACTGATAATCTACTTCTTATCTGTAGTTTGACGTAATTGGAACTAATTGTCAGTCTATAGTGGATTGTGGATTTTTTTATTAATTTGTTAATTTAAGTTATATAGTGTTTGTTCATTATTTTAATCTTCATTAATATGTAATTTTATTCATAGTCATCAGTTGTACAATTACTTCTTTAATCATTTTATTTAAAGTACAAATATTGCCATTATATATCATTATATATATTTAAATATTTAGTTTTAATATTACTTTGCTGAAATTTGAACAAACTATTTTTTTCAGTTAACTCTGCTGTTGATTGAACAATTCGAATCAGATAAAACCTTTTACAAAGTGTAAATAATTAGTTACAATTTTTTTGGTTGGTTGTAAAATAATTTATTCAACTGCCGACAATTTCACTTTATTCATTTTATATTTTTGTTGCATCAATTAATACTTTTCAAAATAATTGTAAGAAAATAATTTTATGAGGAATAGTTGCAGAATGGTTATCTTGAAGCCTGCTTTTAGGTACCCTTTTATTGTTTCAATATATTTAAACTATTTGCATTTGATGAAAATATTAAAATCATCAGAAATTTTAAATTTCCCACAAAATAAACATTTTATTTTGTATACGAATACGCATACCACACCCATGTAAAAATAATTAAGAAATGCAATTATTATGTGTTTTACATTTTCCTTAAAATATCTTTTAAATCTATTCAAATTCATAAGTGAAATGCTAAGTCTACAACTGCCCTTTTTGTTTTATTTTTAGTGAAATCGCATGAAAAATTAGATTCATATTAATATATTTTAAGTTTTTTAATATTCAATCAAGATAAAATCAAACACTGTCCAAACTAAAAAGAAATGTCTTCTATTTAGATGATAGAAATAACATCTTATTTCAAAAAAAATATTTCTCATAATTTACTTTTATACTTAACAATTTTTTTAAGAATACTTTTTGTACTTCTTTGGGTAATTCCTCCACTGATGTATTTAAATAAGTATTATTTATCAGATTCTACTTTAATAACTTATCTATTAAATGATTCTCTGAGGAAAAGCATTTGAGATATTTTCTTAATGCATCAATTATTTGCCCATTAGATTTGACTGCATTAATTTATTAATGAACATGTATTTCCTTAAATAATTTATAAAACTTAGCTTATAATCTGTAGAAATTGAACAATGTCTTTGAAAGCTTGAATTTATGTTTATGTAAATACTGCAAATTAAAAAAAAAACAATATTTGCGTAAGAGATATTTCTTTTTGCACAAGATTTTTATTTCATTTTGTTTGGCTTCATCTAAATTTCTCTTAAAAGTTAAATATCCCATTCAGGTCTCAGAGTTTCTGCCCTGCCTTAACACTGCATCTTATGATTATAATACTTTAAGCTTTGTTTGCCGCTTGGCACTTGCAACTCGAGGTAATTTGACGCATCAGCGCGCGGCAAAATGAGTCCTAGGGGACCCAGCCACAAACCGACGCAGTGCAGTGAACACGTACACCTCCCAAATGAGATTTCCTCCCTGCAGAATCATTTCATCACACCATTACATTTTCATTAAAATCAAGTATTCATCTTAACTACCCTTTCCACAAATAACTGGGTAATGTATCAATAAAATTCTGATTACTATGATAATGTTTCAAAATACATAGTGCTATGCTGTTTGGGACAGAAATTTGTATACATTGTACTAGTAAGAAATAGATAAAAATTGGCTAACATTGATACAGTGAATACAATGCAAATTTTCTTCAGATATATTTATTAGCTACCTATTTGTTAATACTTATATTCAATTATTTTGATAGTTGTTTTATTCACTTCAAAATTCTTTAATTGTTAGCTAGCATTCTGTTAAATATTATGCACTGAATATTTTATTAAATATTTCAATTTGCTATCCTTTTCTACTCAATGGAAAGTTTATAGTTTACTTAAGACAGTTGTATTAAAAATTATCTTCGACAAAATATTTCTGTATTTCCGACTATAAGAATGAATTTTTGCTCTCAGCAAATTAAAGAGTAGTAAAGTTATAATAATCACGGATGCAAAAAATTATATTTTTATTATAAATGTTACATATCACAAAAAAAGGAACAACTTGTTCATGGAAATGAATTTAAGAATTTCTTTGCAATATATGCTTAAAAAGTTTCATAAAAATATAACAAAATATTTTGTGAATATTAATATGTATAACTATATTATTTACTTCAGACTATTTTTTTTTCTGTTTTTAAAAACATTTAGTTAATCTAATCCTTAAAAATAACAATATCCTTTTTTAAATCATAAGTTTCAAAATTCTTATTTTCTTTTAATAAGCAGAATAATTTAACTCAATATCATTAATACATTTCAAATTTGTCCATAAGCTTTCTGGTATTATTGCTATATTTTATTCTAAGTAATCCTTTAAATAATGCATCGTTGTTTATCTTTTACAAAGTTAAATTAAGTTCTAATGTCCCGACTCCCGAAAAGCTGAATTTTAAACACGACTCCTCAAGAGAGATTCTGGTGCATTTCGAATATTTTCCTAGACATGTTTTGAAACTTCTAGACGTTCGATGTCTTGTTAATGGTGGAAGTGGGTGCCAAATGGTGAAGTTACTTTATCGAATTTCAAAAGGGAAACTAAGGTTTCGAAATGAATTTCTGCCAAGTATTCCTTCGTCGAGCCTGATTAATGAGACTATCAGAAATATTCGTCTTCTGAGTAAAGTATTTAGAATTGCAAAGGTCTCCACTGCAGTTTGCATTCATTAACAAAGACTTTGTTTCAAAACCCTGCAAAACTTGAGGGTGAAAAATTTACTTAATTCTTCCCTGGAGATATCAAAATGCCATGCCTATTAGAATACAGTACCTTATTATTATAGATTCATAGAGAATTGAAAAATTCTAAAATTATATATGATTAAATATTTTGATTTTTGGTTAAAACAGTAATTTTTTATTCTTCCTTCATTTTAATTTATGGTATCCCTTTTAAAAACAAAATGTTAATCAAATGATTATTTATTGTTACTTAACCAAGCCAAGACAGATTGAAAATAGTTAGAGGAAAAAGATTCGACTAAAAGAAAATTGTAGTAAATCTAGAAATAAAGTTATGAAATATTTTTAAATAGAACAGATAAATGTTTTAAGTAAGGTAATTAAATAGTTAAATACGAGTATATCTATTTTTTCTGAGATATTTATTCATGAAATTAACAGAAAGAAAAACATGGAGCTGAATTGGATTCTTATTTTCCCCAGTAACAGGTCTAGCAAAATCTACATGTCCTTTAAAGAAATGTTATTAGCAGAACTAATTAATATTCTTCTGTGTGCTATATTCCTTTTTTAATGTAAACATGTTTTTTGACGTTCCAATTGAAAGTCAATTAGATGTTTCTTTACATATCCAGAAACGTAAAAAAATCAAAATTGCAATAAATTCCACGGCAAATTTAATTTAATTCTTTATTTTTCATGCATTTGATTTAATTATAAAATCTAATAAAGTAGTGTTATCAAAATCTAAAACAGTAATATTAAAATCCAACAAATAATTTTAAAAAAAAACTATTTTAACGGAAAATGAATTGATTTTGTTATTGAATATCTCAGACATATAATCTATTAAAAGCATGTGCTGTTAAATAAATTCGTCAGAACAGTAAAACCAATAAGCAAATTGAATACTATAAAGTGATGTAAATAAATAAATTCCCTTTCGGAAACTTTTAAGTCATAATTACTTTCTTTAAAACAAGTATAGTTCCTTTCAATGTCAAGAAAGGATAGAGAAATGACACGTTTAAATAAATACTGCTAAAACGGTTCTGCCTTTAGAGATTAAAAAAAATTTAAGTAAATAAAATGGCAATTTTTCTGAGTACTAGCATCGTAATTTGAGTATTAAATTTATGTTTCACTTTTGGGTGCAAAATATAAATAAGGTTTCAGAAGAAATACATACTACAATGCACATAAAAGAAAGCATTTGAAATTGGCGAATAGTTATTGTAGATTTCTTCATCCAATAAATCAGATAAAACTTAAATGCTCTAATTAATAATATATTTTAAACAACATCTATTTAAAACATAGTTCAATATATGATCAAAAGTGTCTTTTTTTATTTCTAAAGTAATTTAAGGACACTGAATATTTGAATGTAATAGTTTCATGAAGTTATTGCCCTCTTAAATGTTTGAAAAACAATATACAGCTAGCTCTTAAAACTTAAATCAGTTCCAAAATAATAAAAAATAATATTTTCTATTGCTCCTAGATTTCATGTCATATATACATATTGTAGAAATTTTTTTAATTGATTCATTTGGATCAATTTTAGTAAAACCTATCGTACATATTCATGTATTTTCAGATTTTTTTCCCATGAATTATGAAAATGCATTCGATCTTACATCGAAAAAAGCTGTATATTATATAATACATTTTTAAATAATTTCTCCTATACTACTTCTTCTAAGTATAATTGAATAGTTATTTTTTTGTTTTTACGTGAACAGAAAAATTTATTTCAGTTACATAATCTAAGACAGATCGAAGTATCCCATATTCTATGTTTATCAGAGGAAATCCATTTAATTAACAATTTTTTTCAAAACAACTCGCAACTGTTTCTTGAAAATTTAGTGCAGGACATAACTTATTCCTTTAAGAAGTTTCTCACCATGTTGTCAAAACAAAGAAATATTCCAAAAATGATTAATTTGACTTAAAATATACTCTTGAAATTTTTTTCAATGCGTGTTTAATGTATTAGCTTCATTCACGAAATTCATTAACCTAGTAAGCTTATTTAAAATATACGGACAAATATACACAGTTATACTCTCCCACACTTCCCTTTCAATTGCTACAGTCTCTAGCATTGCAAAGGATGGCACCCAAACGGAATATCTTCGTAAGTCACTATTTGTAAGCACTGTGCAGGACAATAAATTATTCCTGAACCCTTTACAAGCAGGTGATAAATGATCGAAGCTGACATCTTTGATCCTGCGCCACCTCCCACATAATGTCTTTAGCCTTTCCCATGCACTGATGGAAGATAATTAACAATGCGTGACCTTAACAAAAGAGGCCGGTTTCAGAGGAGCAGAATGACGGGCTCTTTGCCCGAGCAGGATTAAGTGCAGAAAAGCTTCTAGGGATGAAGCGCACGCAAAACGTCTTGGCTTGAAAGGAAGGCAGCAAACTCGATGAAAAGGCTGGCTTGAAATGTAATGAGGAGGAGTTTCTACGTGGGTGTCGTAAAGGGATTTTCAGACAATTACTTCTATTTTCATAATGAAGGTGGGAAATTTGAGCGATTGTCATTTTAAAAATGCAAAATACTTAATGGTGGGATTATGAGGCAGCTTTTATTGTGAAAATAGTTTAAAAGATTAAAATGTGTTAAGGAGCTTAAGCGAATGAGAATATTACGGGTAATCCGAGCGTAAGATTACAGTGGATTAAATTACGAGAAATAATAAGAAACGGCTAAGGAGACTCTTAATCGGATAATAAAATTTGTGTGCAAAGATTTGTATCTCAAAATAAAATCTTATAATAATGTTCTTAAAAATGAAACGTGAGCTTCTTTCTATATATAGAGGATGACAGTTATTAATATAATAATGCATGAAATAACGATAATTGTTTTAAGTAATATGTTTAGAATTTTAAGAAATCTTAGAGATTAAATATGTATAAGAAACAATATTTCATTTCAGAGGAAGAAAATAAAATTTTCCATAAAATATAGAATCAAAATTCAAGAAAACGTTCCAACAAATACAGTCTTCATTTCATTATCCACTCACACATATATTTTATTTACACCGAAATTAGTTTTTTTGATTCATTTTAAGCAATTTTTTCATTATTTTTAATTATTTAGTAAATAATTCCAATTTTTTTGAAGTATTATATGAATTACAATATAAACAAAGGTTTCACGATAATAACTAAAATTTGTACAGTAATATCATTTTGCATTTAACAATAATGTATTCATTTCCAATACAAACGAGAGAATAAAAACTTATGAGTGAAAGTTTCCTAAATATTAAATAAAATATGTCGTCTTTCAGTCACAAGATATTAATATTTATGAGACTATTAATGAATATTACGTGATTAAACAGTTATTTCTACAATGTAGTGTCAACCAAATATAATTTAAAATGCACCATATTATATGCATAACTTCTTTTTATGTCAAGTCTTCATTTCTTCTAAAATTTAAAACTCATAAATTTCCTCCGTACTTATTATGACACTGTAAAAGCTGAAATTTGAATTATTTATATAAACTTTTTACTTTTAAATTGACTCAGAGAAGGAAAGTAATACTACTGAATGTGCTTTTATTTAATTATTTATGTGAAATATAAGCATTAAATTACTTCAAATGTCATCTTTGCTTAATGAACTTGAGAACACTCTAAGGATTACTAAATTTGCTTAAATAAAGTATTATATATTCACGGTGTTTTAAAATTTAAATATGCTGAACGATAGAATGCTATATAAAGTAATAAATGTTTTCTTTTAGATTAAAAAGAAGCATGAATCTAGAAATTTGAAAGCTAACTGCTCATTAAGTTACTTAAAGATAAAAATAAGTGTTTCTGAAAGATTTTGTAATCACTGAATAATAATTTTTTCTTAAAGAATATTTAAAGGATTTAAGTTATCCTACTTGGAATATTAATTTTCTTCACACTTTAAATTAAAAGATTATTTTATTTTGTTCTACTCAATTTCATGAAATATTTACAGAACGCAAAGTAATCACATTCTTTATATGTACTTGGATATTAATTACATTTAATTTTGCTTCATTTAAAAATTTAAGAAAATGTCTATAATTTCTTTTATCCAGAAGTTTTATGCATGAAACTCAATTAGATGAAATTTTTATTTTTGTATTATCTAGACTTTTGTTCATTTTAAAAATTAATTTAATGGCAAAAATATACAATTAAAACCATAACATCATCATAAAAATATTTCAATATATATTTTTAAGCAAAAAAATATTTTAGAGACAATACATTTACTTTTTATTCAATAAGAAAATGAAAAATGTATTGTATTCCAGAGCAAATTATTAGTTTTGACGTTAAAACGCTTGAGACTTAAATCCAAACAAGTATGCTATTTCAAATATTACCATCAGATAACTTGAAATAATTTAAGTCAACTAAAACGTCTTAAACAATGAAAATTGAGTTTAAAGTATGATTATTTTAAATACTTTTATCTTTTTTTAAATTAAACAAATAAAAATAATTATTTAAAATTAAGAAATATGTGTATAATTATAAATCTGTCCATATAAAGAAAATCATATATATATATATATATATATATAAATGCATGATAGTTGATTTATCTCTGATCGTTTAGAAATCCTTAGCTGTATTTACATTAGTCATTTACTTGCCTTTAAGTGCATCTGGCATAAAATCTATGGCATTTAAAACTTTAAAAATTTGCAAAGAAATTATAAACATAAAAATATGTATACTGAACAAAATTCTATTTTGACAAATTAAATTAAATAAAATTTAAAGTTCATTTTTTAAATTTATGTTTGTAATTTCCTATAATTTTTAAGCAAATACTGTGCCATACTTGAAATTTGGGAATGTTTATTCGAAAACATTTATGTTTACCTTAAAGGAAATAGCATCCTTTCATAATGTAGAAAATATCGGTTCTATAGATAATACAGGTTTTCAGGAAAGTGCCCCAAAATCCTAAGAAACATATTTTGAGATAAGAGCAAATATTTGCGGAAACATACATGGTGTGTGGCACGTTTGTTCACAATTTTTAAATTCCATTTTAGAACGTTTTTTCATCAAACTCCTACAAATTATACATCAACAATTTCAGAAAATCGCCCTCTTTTTTTAAAATTAAAATCGAAAATTGAACACTTTGAAGTATTTTAACATATCTGTTATCTAATTTTTAATTAAATAAAATTAAAGAAGCTGAGAATATTTACATTCTGAAATTTGCACCTTCAAATATTACAATACAATATTTAATGTAGATAATTAAATTATATATCTACAAAGATATATACCTAATTAAATAGTATTATTATTATTATATATTGAATTAGATAGAAAAATTGAAGAAATAAAAGTTCAAAAGTAATTGAATGTCATAATCTGAAAATTATAATTAAGGTTCTTTTAAAAAAGACAAATATTCAAATGATGTTCTTAAAGCAGTTAATATTAGATATATACAAAAGAATACCAAAACCCCTTATTTTTTAAATATTCATATTAGAATCTAATACCTAGTGAAACATAATTACACAAAAGATCGATTTTTTCAAAAAAAAATTAATTCTAACTACATATAATTTTTTAAAATATCTTCTAGAATTATATTACAAGGGAAAGCAATAAAAATAAAATTATCTGATTTATCATTTTCTTTTGCTCAAAAAATTCAGTCTCAGAATAATAAGTCCCAAAGCGAGAATTCTATAAAGAACAATTACAAAAAGATCAGTAAAAAGAAGAACGAAAAAGTCATCCAAATATATTTCACATAGTAAAGCGATTTATCATTTTGTTTCCAATTCTACTCACAAAACTATCTCTTTTTCTCAAAGGGTAAAAAATAGAACGGGAAAAAAAACAAAGAAAAGTGTATGACTGTAATTTCTCAGGAGAGTAAAACCAATTTCCCAGTTTCATCGCGCTCAGTTGAACTCTCTGAGTGGTTGATTGCAGTTACGGTTTTTTTTATTCATTTTTTATTTTTTACTTTACGTTCTTCTCTTTATTTCATTTTGTTTACTTACTTATGATAGAATCGGAGAGAGCATATCCGTTTCTTTGTTCTCAGTTAAGTCGATTTATGAAAAAAAGAAATCTATAGATAGGATGGGAAATAGGTAACTTTGGTCCAGAAGTCATCACTGCAGAGTATAAAAAGATTTATAGGATGCTTTTCTCTAGGGTGATTTAAATATCTTTCAAGGAAACTTTGAATACTCCGAATTCAAAATACATTTTTGTGTATAGTGATATTTCTTTATATTAAGTATAACTTTTAAGAAATAGTTAATTTAAATGTGAAAAGATCAACAGTTATTAACTTATATTAATCTCGAAAACCTTTTTAGTAATTATTTCATGCCTTAAAAGAATGTTGAACTCTTGTTTGGATTTGCATCTAGTGTAAAAAATGCACTGAATCGTCCACGAGCTAAACCATATTTTAGGTTGGTATTTCCCGTGTGATAGCAGTTATAGGCAGATTATATTATTTCATTTTATTTTATTTTTGAGCAACTTACTGGCATTTACTTCATAATATCTTTTTTGTATATGATTATATATGTTTGTTTCTATTTACTGTTCATTTTTGGTTTTAAATTTTAAGTTATGCCTCTTGGAAATAGTGTAAAATATTCCAAAGTTTATAATTCGTCGGCTTGTCGGATAAAGAAGTATTAGTCCTTCTGTAATGGTCTTGATTCGTAGCGTATACAGTAGCCTTCTCTCCATTCCATTATTGTTTGAAATTTAAAAACTCTAGTTTAGAACATGGTCTATCAATTGAAATTTATTGAATTCTGCATTGCTTCTGATTATTATTCAAAAAGTTTAAGTAATCCGATTTTGAGTAAAAATGAATTGAATACTATAAATAAAAATAAATAATTTGTTTCAATGGATGCCTCATACAAATTATTGAATTTGATTTTCATAAAAGCAAGTTAAATTAAACTGAATAAATAACATATCTTTTGAAAATGGTAAGTAATTTTTAGTCCATGAAAACATAAAATGTTATAGTTAAATTATCTTAATTTTTATATTTAGAAATATATTTTTTAAATATTTTTTTGTTATTCTACCTGAAAGATTTGTGAGGCAGAATCCTCGTGTGGAAAATTATGAAATATATCGAGGTGCTGCAAAAGATTTCGTAACTATTTTGTATCAGCCTAGAATGTGATTTTATACTCGCTCGGCTAATTTAATCGATAGAGTCATAAAATAAAACGTTTACCTAAACCCTAACAATAAGATTTTCTTTACGTGATTAAATATTACTTTTCTTAAATTCTCATTCAAGTAACACAAAATCGATTTCAAATTCGCAATAATTATAAAATATATATTTCATTTTTTTTTATGATTTATCCTTAAAAAAGATAAGCTAGTTTTTACATTAAATAAAAAAACTTTCTTTTTTCAAATACGAATATTACTTTAAGATGGATATGGAAAGAAAGATGTCAGTAAACCCTCCCAGTAATATTTTTATTCATTTATTGAGTTATTTCTAA
>BMAW01058297.1:46030-82829 GCA_019974015.1 Nephila pilipes | reverse complement strand
TACACATAGTAACGGTTTTCCAAGCAT
This sequence comes from Nephila pilipes, assembly GCA_019974015.1. Taxonomy (NCBI): domain Eukaryota; kingdom Metazoa; phylum Arthropoda; class Arachnida; order Araneae; family Nephilidae; genus Nephila; species Nephila pilipes. The sequence goes on along the minus strand of BMAW01058297.1, from coordinate 82,802 downwards.
AACCTTTGTAACTAATTTATGAAGCTTCTTTACAACGATGTTTCACATGAGATTGCAATACGAAAGGACTGTGAAATGTGTAAATTTGTCTTTAGATGTAAGAAAAAGTGTAGTGAATAAGAAATGGTGCATATAGAGTAGATACAGATTAATACTATCGATGTAGTATATGAAAGTAATAAATCCACGGCCACTTTACCCGAATTCTGTATACTGAATATCTATTTTGACTACAATTCAGTTATTAAAAATCTACTTGACTCGAATCAAATATTAGGACCCAACTTGAACAGGATCTACTTATTAAAAATATACTGTATAAAGTCTATCTACTGCTACTGTTTAAAGTCTACTGCTTAGAGTTAGTTAAGCAGAGATAGAATAACCAGTTTACATTAATTTAATTTATTGTGATCGTGATTATTTAAAGATTAAATAATTTACTTCAGGAGCTTTGTCTGATTATATCGCAAAGCTGTCTCTTAAGAACTACTAGAATAATTTGTCCCAATTGGAGTGCATTACAATTGTTATACTATTTTATTCACAAAATATTAGAACACTTTATTTCTAAGTAATTTAACTCTGAATCATCTGAGATTTTCGAATGACAATCTTAATCAATATCAATTTATATATGTTTCTTGTCTCTAGTATTAAATTTAATATAGTTAATAAAATTTTGGAATATTTCGTTCTCAAATCAAATTAAAAAAAGGCTAGTAGAGGATTCATGTTCTTCTGCAATGAAGGGTTTGAATAACATTTTAAGATATTTTGTTCTCTCAATATTTCTGACAGAGGGTATGTGTTTTAAAAACATTTTTGATACAATGTTATTTTTCCATTTAACAGCAAGTAAAATGCTACAAATGGTATTGATTATTATTTTATAAATTACAAAAAAAATCTTTAAAAAAGCAAATAACAATACACCTTATTGCATATCAGTATTAATTATTTGGAATACACTTTTATTACTATTCATTGCCAAAAGGATCTGAGGAAATTGCAAGTACTGGATATAAAAAAAGAATTCAGACTATTTAAATCTTTGTACTTGGGATATTTGTAAGAACATTTTTAACCTTCTTTTTAAAGGAATAATACAAAAAATCAGTTCATAAATCTTAATAGTTATCGGTACAATTTGAAGATTATTGAAAGTATTTAATGTAAAATATTCTGTATAGTATATCGTTTAGTTTTAAGATGACATTACTTACAGTGCCTGCATGATGTTTCAGAACTCTATTCTTTAGTTGTATGTATGATATTTTTGGATAATATATGCATAGTTCTTCAATAATTGAAGATATTTATATACACACTTAACAATAATTTGTAGACAAAACTTAACAATTTCTTTCTATAAAATGGTATGTTTCCATACATCTTACATCTCTTTAGACAAGTGCATCTAAATCTTAATAATAATACTAAATATTTATTCACTTGTCCTCAACTGATTTTTTAAAGAAAACCTTTCTTTTTTTTTTCCTTCAAAACAATTCTTTTAAATGATTTTATCTCAGGTGACAATTTCTTGTTCAGCACTTTTCTCAAAAGAATATAAATTTCCTTTTGAAAATTGAAATAGTGATTTACTTTTACTTTTTAACTTCGTATAATGTTATTTAGGGCTGGAAATTAAGAATGACTTTAGACTTCTGAAGAATTTATGAAATAAATAACTTTCAATTTAGAGTTATAATTCGTTTACCATTTCGTCATTTTTCTTAATACTTCTTACTTCATTAAATCTTGATTTATAAAAATTTTCGTTTTTCCTAAAATGAATTACCACAGGGAATTACAAATTACAATAAAAATTTGAAGATATTTTAAATATAATATATATTTTGTAGTGTATAATACAATTATATAAATGTGTATTGTCTAGATCAACTTACGCAACATGTAATTTCTTCTAAATACTTCTTCAACTCAACTGTTTCAATTAATATATTTTTCTTTAAGATGGACCATTATAAAGTGGACCACATCATTAATTTATTCAGTTATGCATTGAATAATTATTTTAAACTATTTTGTTACCTAAAAAATCTTAAAGAAACTTTAGTTATATGACAGTAAAAAAAGTCAAGTTATAAGACCGTTTTAATCATTAGAACTGGAAAATAACTCAGAATTTCTCCTAAAAAAATAAAGCATCTGCTATTGTGCATCACTCATTTAAAAGATGTGCGTTTACTTACACTGTTATAGGTACCAATGCTGGTACCAACTGCTTGCACCATATCTATTGTTTTAGTTATAGGAGTCAATACGTAATACAAAGACAGTAAGTTAATATTTTTTTTCATTATCTTTATTTTTAAAAGTTTTTCATCCATTTAAAATGCACTAATACTCACAAAAATAATTGGACATCAATCTGTGGTTAGATTTTGAAGAGATATTCTTAATTTGTCTACCAAAAATTTTCAATTGCACACGCTTTGAATACATTTTAGAACTTTTAATATAGTTAATTAAAATTTTAATTCATTTTGATTAAAATTTTCGCTCCATTTATATCACAAATGTATTATATTGATATACCTCAAATAATTGTTTAAAAACTCAAGAATTTACAAATTAATATTTATAATATTTAACATTTACTAAAATGCTTAAAAGTGCGTGTTACAATTGATGTAAACATTACGTTAATATACCGCAAATAATTGTTTAAGAACTCAATATTTTAGAAACTAAAATTTGTAATATTCATCGTTTACTGAATTGTTTAATGGTGAAAGTGTTACAATTGGTGCATCAATTACATTAATATACCACAAATAATTGTTTAAATATTAATATTTTAGAAACAAATATATGTAATATTATCATTTACGGAATTGCTTATAAGTATAAGTTACAATAGGTGTAATTATTATATTAATATACCACAAAAAATTCTTTAAAAACTATCTTTCAAAAGCAAGCGAGCTATCTGTATCACCTTAAGAAAATGTGACATTTTCAGGAGCCAAGCGGAAGAAAAAGGCTGCCAATTTTACCGACCGTTTGATCGTAGCGCTGCGCGTCGTATGAGAGAGAAAACTGCTGATTCGCCTAACAGTCAAAGGGTTAAGACATAAATTAAAATTCGAATATCATGAAAACTTGCTTAAGTAATATACATCATAAAATAAACGTTCGCAATTACATTGAACTTAATTTCCCAGATCTGTTAGAACATAAATTTGAGAACTATATTAGATGAACAGTTAAAAGTCGCATTATTTTACATCCGCAAGGAACCAACGTCGTCGTTATTGAAATGAAATGGCTTCTAATTTATTAAAATTCGCTTTATGTACTGGCATACTTATATAAAATACTTATCATAAAATCACTCTCATGTACAACAACATATCTACTGAAAACAGAAGCAAATCTACAACGACTGCGACAAGAAATTTCAACAGACGAGTTGTTTATGAAAGAGTTCTAGAAAACAATCAGTGTAATGGAAAACTACGTACTTACTACACATACTCTCTCGTGTGTAACATAATCATATTAATATATTGAAACAGCACATTTCTTTGATAGTAAACTTGTAGACTATTTAAATGAATATTTAAAAAAAAATGTTCTTTTCGTTTACTCTTTTATGTTTTTAAAAATGAAGTATTAATAAGTAATGGAGATAAACCTTTTGGATGAACGTTAGCGATTTTATTTATTCTTGTAGAAAATGATCAATGAAAATGTCATTTTAAGATAGAATGCATTATTAATAGTCTATATGCATACATTTAAATGAATACCAGCCCATCAAATGTAAAAATTTATAATTTTTTTGTTTTTTTTTTTGTTTTTCAATTAATCTCAGGAATCCTCAATTAATATGCACTACCGCATATACTGTTTAAATTCTGTAAAACACCGAGATAAATAGCAGTTCTTTTTAATAGATAATTATCGGTAAAAGAAGTAAGCTCTTAATTTCTACTAAAAGAAAATAAAATACCGCCATCTCATCTTCCAGAAAATTCCGTTTGTGTCTGGATTCCTTCTTATAAATCACACATACTTTCGCATTTCTTTTTCTCTAACGTCCTTAATATGCTTTTAATGCTGCCATCCAAAAAAGAGAAATGTAATGAACTCCAAAGAAGCATTTTAATTACTACTATATCTGAAGAGGTAAGGACGTTTTACGGGCAATTACGCTTAATTGAAAACGTGCAAGACATTTCAAGTAGCATTGCAAAAAAAAATAACCATGCTATTTTAAAAGGAAATCCTCGCATTACATGACACTAAATTCAAACGAAAAAGCACTTAAATGCAATTTTTTCCCCTGGATTTCAAATCTGAAAGGGTTTATTAAATATTTAATTTCTGCCACATCTTTTTCGGGAAACATGCATTTACAAACCTCTTTTTTAACGAAAAGAGTGTCGATGAGTTATCCAGAGAAAGAAGAAAAAAAATATGTGTTCATACTTTATTCAAATATGGTTGAGCTTAAGAATGCTGTTTTCTTTCTCGTTTTTTTCTTTTTGGACAAACCATTTCCTATTTTTATTCTACTTTGGCAGGGAATCTTTTAAAATGTACAAAACAAATTGGATCATTATATTTCTAGATTTCCCCAACTATTTTGCTTTTGATATTATTCATATGAGTGAAGTTGTTAGTTCAATGAATTAAGCGGTTCTTTCAAGAATTCTAATTTTGTTCCTCTCCAAATAATATCTCGAGACATATAAAAAAATATATATTGATGGAGGTTTTTTAGATGAATTCTCTTTTAGAACATATTCATTAATAACTATTTGCATTAAACTATATTCAATTTAAATCCATATTAATATGTTCGACGCAACTTTATTTTAAACCTCTTATGAGAAACAATAAATCTGAAGTATCAGAATCCGAATGCTAAGCCTTTTTACTATCTGTCGTACTTTAGGTGTCATAATACTCGTATTTGCTGTATATAAATACTACTTCATTTTCTTAATTTATAATTTTTGAGTAATTGAAACTTATTTCTTTTATTAATACTAAATATGCTTATTTTTGAATGATGAAATTCAAAGATTTCATAGTATAATTTTCGGTTTTAAATGTTTATTGAAACGTATAATTAGCTTTACAGACTAATTTTAATTCACTTATGATTCAAACATTTTCCAATATGCATTTGAAAAAGAATTTAATAACATACTACCTAATAGTTAATTAGGAAAAAACAATCAGAATAGTAACGTTGCAATACAAAACAAGTTTAAATAGACATTACATTAAACTAATAAAAGTAATTCTTCCATTATCATGTGATTGAACGTATTATTATATTTCTTAATCATAAGATTCGATCAAAATTTTGGAAAAAAATGGTTATGTATCGCATTTTTAAGACTGAAGTGCAACAATTCAGTTTGAAATACTTTCAAAAATGCTTTCGGTGCTAAAAGAATAAACATCTAGTGAGAACTAACAATAAAATTTCTTCTAAAATTAATTCATTCTTGAAACTTAAGCAAATATCAGATTATCACTAATTATTTTCAACAAATGATAGCATATAATACGTTTTAATTCATATCTGACAATACATTTAGTTTCTATATATTTTCCAAAACTTAAATTTAAATAACTCTTTTATGTTTATACTACCTATATTTAATCGCATTTTCATTCTGTATTTGAGCAAATTATCATTTTCAATAAAAAAGATATTCAATTTGTTCTTAAATCATAATCAAATCAATTTTCAATACGTAAGGCAACTTGCAATGAGCATGAAAATTAAAAATACAAATGGGAAATTCAAATACGAAAATAATTATTAGAAGGCTAGAGATTTTCTGAAAATCAGTATTTATGTTTTAGTAGATAATCTATAAAATTTAATAATAAAATAAATTTTTGAAAAAGAACAATTAAATATTTTCGTTAAATTATTAAAGGTACACAAATAAAATTTGATATTTTAAATGTTCCTTTATTTTATGTTAAAATTTTATAGGATGTTATACATTTGATAAATTCTCAAAATCAATATTCATCAAAATATTTTGTTGAGTATGTCATTACGTATGCGTGAAATGTTGATTTTCAAATGTGAATTTATTAAAATTTATTGAATTAAAACACGCGTTTAATAACATTTGATCTCAACAGATTTAGTTAGATTGAATGAAATATACATGCATATGTATACATATATATATGAGTATGTGTGTTTATATCTATATAGAACAAATAAGGTAGAAGACATAAATTTAGCCATAAAAGAACAATTAAATAAAATTCAAAACAAAAGTCAGAAAAAAGAAGAAGAAAATCAAATGTATCAAAAATATATAGTAATTGAAAACAAAATGTAAAATACCAAAAATTTTGGAGAAGAACATAAAAAAAATAGGAAAACAATGTATTTAATGGGCCAACAGGCCTTAGACTATTAGGACAGCTATACTAGAATTAATCGCTAAGCTATTCCCATCTGTAAAATATATTATTATGAAACACGTTTAGAAAATTAGAAATACATTAGAGGAGAAATTAAAGCGAAGACAAAATCACTGAAAAACTTTTAATCAAAAGGCATTACAAGTCCAAAAAATACTTATGACGAATTTTACTTTATGGTGGTTAATAATATTTTACTTTAGGGTGGTACACATAATAAAGGAAACAAAGAAGCAACCACCATAACAATCCACACTCATTGTTAGTTCAGCAAAAAAATAGATTCAGCAGAATAGGAATTACGAATGCGCAGTGCAACAAAGAAGATACAGTAACAGTACAAAAGTGTGTACGACAAATGTATTCATGTGTATTGTTTCCATGTCATTAAATAGAACAAAGTATATAGGTTATAATGACGTGGTATATTTTTATGCAATAAATTTTCCTTATGAAAAAAATGATGAAAATTATTTTTTTTTGTAACATTTCTTTCATATATATATATATATATATATATATATATATATATATATAGCTGCCTATGAAAATTTCTACAACATGAAAGAACGTAATTACAAATAAAGATATTTATTGTACGTAAACAGTATGGCATAAGAAACAAAATTATTAGAATTACGAGCAGTTGGGAATTAAGAAGAGTGCGAAATTAGTCAAAATAGTTGCCACACACTGCAGCTAAAAGCGCCCTTACCCGGTTAGGCATGTTGTCGAACTGGACTTGTTTGACAGGAAAAGGCAACTTAATCATGCTGCTTCAAGTCAATGCAACACTTCATGAACCGTATTAGTTGGAGAAAGGTGGAGGTTTAGTCTCTCAGTAACATATGACCAGATTTTTTCAATATATAACAGATTTGTCGATCTTGTTGTTCAGGGCAACAATCGAATACCATGTGTATCGTGGAAGGTCAGAACATGACATGCAACATATGGTCTTGCTTTATCTTGTCGGAAGATAAGCTTTGGTTGGCATTGTAGTTAAAGCACAAACACTGGACGTAAGATGTCAGAAATATACCGATTTGCGTTCAAATTAACGTCAATCGGAAGTAGAGATGTGTGTGCCATGTACCCAATGGCTGCACAAACCATCTCTCTCAGGTGCAGGGTCCCTATGCCGATATCGAATGCAAGCAGGCGATGAGTGGGATCCTAGGTGTTTCCAGGCAAATGTACAGCGATCCAAATACTGCACTCAGAACCGGGACTCGTCTGAAAGACGATAGTGGGCCATTCCTGTATCCAGCTTTGTCATTCGGTGTTTCAGAGACGTCAACTCTCTCTATCCTGCATTGTCAAAGGAAGCCGAATCAATGGTTGACGTGCTGACAGTCCCCGCTGCTGCAAACGTCGTCCCACTGTACGAGTGGATACTAGCCATGCTGCAAACATGCCCATTTCATGACTAATGGTATATGATGTTGTTATACGGTTTTTCTGGGCCGACCTCACAATATGTCTCTGTTCTCGGGCGTTAATAATGAAAGAGCGGGAATATCCTGCATGATGTTCAGTACGACCTTCAGCAACCCATTGATTCCATATTTGCATGACTAAGTTGGATTTCGGCCAGTGCGAAATCCAACTCAAGTCTTATTCGATGCATAACAGAAATTTCTGAGCAAATTCTGTACTTACAAAGCGCTTTCCGAATGAGAAGTCCACTGCACAACTTTGCTTTCATGCTGTGCTTCATATGTCGTTTCTCCTCTTGCGTTGTCTAAATTCTCTGAAATACTAATCGTTTGCATATCCATACCTCTTCTTCCTTTTCCTTTTTTATAATTTGGACTTTCGTCTGTTATCATTCCTTCCTGGTGTTGCAATCAGTGTATATGTATGCATGTATGTAAGTACATATATAAAATCAAAGTTACTTTCGTGTAATTTTAAATATTCGAAATCATGTGAAAAGCTTTAAAAAATGTATAAGCAATCAAGTTAGTTTATTATCTTGAATTAAAACTTGTACATTTATTATAAGGAAAAATATTAGTTTACGGAAAAACAAATTATGCATAAAGAATTTTATTTCAAACAAATACAAGACAATTATTTAAAATTCCAGCCATGTTAATTATATAGCTATACGTATTTAATTTCTTAATTTTACTTGATGTCAATGTTTCAGTATGATTAAGTCTCCTAGTTGAAGAATGTTACAAATTATACTAAGGACAATTTATATTCTGCTCAAAAATAAAAGATTATTCAATGTTATAAGTAACGGCAAATTGAATTTAATTTCTACTGAATACATACTTGAATTTTTTTAAAACTTAGATTCTTTAGTCTTAAATTCATACCATTAACATATTGATAAATAATATTTGTACAATTTAATATAAATAAAGTGATGATTTTTTTTTGTTATGGTATCATCTTGATGATGACAAATTGATAAGTACGTGGTCCGTGTCCATTTTCTACTTTTGGAACTTAATAGTGAGATTAACAGAAAAGTAATTGCACAATCAGACACTTTTCATATATATATATATATATATAGTTCTCATTACATATAAAAGATTCTAATCAAATTAAGTATATTCATCACATAAAATTTTTAATTTCTTCAATTATGCTCTCAAATTTAATCTATATACAGGGATTTCGGGAAACACTTTAAAAAATAAATGTCTGAAATTAATTTAATTGAAGCTACTCCAAAAATTAAAATGCATATATTTTTTTTTTAGTTTTAACCTTTAAATATATCATAACTTATATTTCAAGAACTTTTTTGATAATTTTGAGGAATTATTAAATGACACATTAATGGTGTTACTCAGAGTAATCGAATTGCACCTATTTTAAATTAATGTTTCTAAAAGGGTGGATTATAATTTGGATGGAATTAAACAGAAATTCCTAGTTACTTCTTGTTTTATTTGAATAAATATTTCTCACATTTTAAGAGAATAATGAACCTGCAAATTAGTCCTTAATTATTCATTCAGTACAATGGCAAATATTTTTAAATATGATTTAATTGCGTTAACTGCGCTACAGGCATCTATTTCTTAAGGGAATTTCTACAATACGCGTTAATTCAACATCCATTAAGATCTATGTTTATTAAACATCTTTCGGCATAATAAATCTCAATTTTACCATTAAGTGTTACATAAACATTAATTTCAACAGCTGAATAACAAATATATGAAGTTTTAATGTAGTATTTCTTATTACTACTTCTACCAAAAGATTAACGAGGGTTTCATTATTTTCTTACAGTCTAATAACATATTTGATACGCGGAAACGAATCATTGAGGAGAAAAAAATTCCCTCGGGTAATCAAAGTTTCGCAGAAACAAGACTTGTTCGCTATTTTTCCATCCAAGCACAACAGAACTGTTCGTCTTATCTTTGTTCTTTTTATGCAGCTCCTAAGACAACCGATCGGGAAACTAAAAATAAGAACAAAGGAACCACACTTTCCCACCCTTTGCTTTGATGAGAAAAACACTAAATTAATGGTTTCTTAAAAAACGTAGGTTCAGTGAAAGTACAAACGAAGAAAACGAAAGGCAAACATTTTTTATCCCTTTCTTCCCTCCCTCCTTTTATCTGTGAGTTGTTTCGGAAAAAGTGCATAGTTGCCGAAGAAATGGTTGAAAAACGTATTTTTGTCTCAAAAAAAATTTCGTAATCCATCATGGTCTTAATTTAGAATGTGTTTCTAACACTTGAATAGATCGGTGGGTTGAGATTCTTTCTTAAAATTGATTGTCTCACTCTTAAATCGTTTTCAGGAAGCGTGAGACAGAGAATTAGTTTTGGAAGAAGGGATTTGCTCTGTGTCCAGGGAGCTGATATTACCGATATTTATCCAAATCTTTTAGAATAATATTAAGTAGATGTTACAAATGGAAATTGAAAATTTCGGAGAAAGCTTTGTTTTACATGCAGAGAGAAGATGAAAACAATTTCCTAAAAAATTTAATCTTTTTTTTTTATTTAGCTTACGAATATTTACCAAATGTTAAGCCTATTTTAGGATAGGGTTGCTGACTTACAATTGCAATGGCATTTTGTATAAGTATAAACCTAATTCTCTTAAATTTTAATTTGATTTATGCGTACTATTTTCTACAATTAAAAGTAACAATGCTGTAATGTATTTGGAACAATTCAGCTTTATATTTTAAAGCAATTGGCACGATCTAAGAATAACTATTTTGTTAAAGTTAAGTGTGAAATTATGATACAATAATTATCTTTTTTTATGTATAATTTCCTGTATCGTATAAAGCTATATTTAACAAAATTACTAGTGGAGCAATCGAATAATCGTTTGGCTTATTTTCAAAAGTACAAAATATTTTTATACCTCACGAATTGAAATAGTAGCCAAGAAAATAATACTACATTTTCTCATGATGTTACTTTTACTGTATTTTACGCAGTTTAGATAAAATGTAATGTATTTCCTGTTTTAGTTTAGAGAATTCATCTAAACTAAGAATATCATCAAATATGTAGCAACAAAACTAAGAATATCATTAAATGTGTGGCAACAAGTACCTTCACTGATCCATTAATATATTTATCCTGTTATATATTTGTACCAAGTTTTGAAAAAATTAAGAACAATGAACGAAAAATGCACCTTTCACCAGTGTCTGAAATATAAATTCCTTTCAAATGTAGAAATTGAAGATATTCCATTACTCAATATTATTTAATTTCAATTCTGTGGAAGAAAAAGCAGTTTCCATATTTAACTTATAGAAAGATTCTTTATTTTTAATTCATTTCTACCTCAATCATAATTATTTTATAGTTCATGATAGTTAATTAATATATTTATTCATAAAAATCTAAACAAAATGAGCGCAGAAAAGTAATTTATTTTACTTGATTATCTCAATGTATTTTGAAAATCCCCAAGCACCTGGTGACATGATTTTTGGTGTATTATCCTTAGAGATGCAGTGATAATTATTATGCAATTATCAAAATTGAATACAGGAAATTATATTGTATTAAGTTCAAAAAATACAATTAACCTAAAAATCTTATTCATGCTTATAGTTTTCGATACAAAGCTATTTTTAAATTGCTTTCAAATAAGCACATTCACTGCAAGCTAATGTTATTTATTCCACTATCCTCAGCTCCTCAGCTAGTTAGAGAAATTGAATATGCCATGCAAAATATATGTATTAATGGACATATCTACATTCTATTTTTTTAATATTCCAATAACCAAACCTCAAAAAAAAAACGTTTGAAGTTTGATATGAAGAAATAAAAAGGTACAAATGTATTACAGTTATTTTAGCTGCACTGCAACACTTCTTTCTAATTTTTTTTATAAGTTTAGTTTTAATATATGACCTAACTACATTTTTTACCTTCCATTCCTGATTTATTTTTAGATGACTTTGCTCACTCATATTGATTTTATAAATCTCAGATCCTCTGATTTTCTTTGGTTAACAGTTTTTGAAATTCCACCCGAATAATTCGTAAATTTCTTCAAGCAAATAATAGCTTTTACGTTACTGAGTATCATATATCTTAAATGACAGAATTTTTTTTCACGTAACTAGATCAATTGTAATCGTAAGTATCTGAAAAAAATCATTTTTCAAATATCTGTGACAGCCAGATTCTCTCGCTCTCTTCTTCCTTTTATAGTGTGTGAGTGTGTGTGTGTGTGTGTGTGTGTAAGAAATTGAAACATTCGGTTCGTTTGTTAATGAAAGCGAGCTCTAAAACTAAATCGGTTTCTGTTTATTCACTGTCAAATGTAACATTTGCATATACTACATACTAAGGTAAAATGTAGCTGTCATACAAAAAAAAATGCTATTTATATTTTGAATGAATATTTTTCCTTGTTTTTAAAATTAAAAGCTGCATATCATTTTTCTGTATCGACATTGAAGTTATTTATAATTCGTAGTGCAAAAATGTTTTATGTATCTCAGAAGTTTGATTTTTAATACATTTTAAAGCTGTTAGAATGTCCTAAAACTATAGTTTGATACATTTGTATTTGGTTAATGATGAGATAAATTAAGACTAATTTTTTCTTAAATGTAAAATTTTCTTCTTATGATTTCTTATTTAAATATTCATCTTTTTCAACTTTTTGAGACAAAAATTCGAACATTATCCAAAAATGTTAATAAAAGTAAAAATTTCATGGATTGTTTTCATTTTTTTAAGTCTCTTTTTTTCATATTATTTACAATACAGAAAATAAGATTATTCACTTTTCTGTAAGATAAGTCATCCAAATTTGTTGGAACAATTAGATGTTTATAAGATTAAAATGTTATCATTTAAAGTTTCTTATTCCTGCTGTTACAATAATTTACTAAATTAAAATCTCATACTATATGGAGCTAAATGAAAGATATTTTTTAAAAATCTGTGTTTCTTTTGGAAAAATAAACATTCTACAGTCCTGAAGAATGTGAAACAATATATTTAGTTTCATAACACAGTATTCATTTGTTATTTTGAAGTTTCTCTTGTGTTGCCCTGCTAACATTGTTTATTCGCGAAAACATTCCTCTCTATAAGATCATTTTAAAAACATATTGTTTGTTAGTGAAAAAATTGGAATAAATAAACTTATTTTTTATACTCTATGCTTATAAACTATTTCTATATCATAAATGTGTAACTTTAAAATTAGTGTTGTAGGAAATAGAACAACAGTATGTTCATTTTTACAACGTTATTCTTAATTCTAGTTCTTTTATTATCCATAAATTACTTTAAAATAAAGCAGCACATGAGAAATTTTTGTTTGCAGTAAACTCAAAGAAATGCGTAATACTTTTATTTTTTCATTTCTTACGGTCTGCAAAGTAACGGTAAATATTTCCAATGGAATTAGATTAAATTCTAGTTGCTCTTTTAACAGCCATGTTAAATACTATGCCAAGCACAAAAGCAAACGTAAGCAATGAATATTTTTTTAAATAATATGAAGTTCATAACCTCGGGGCATAGTTCAATTTTTCGTTATTTTTAGAGACCATTAAAGTTTATTTTCCTATTCAATTTCTACTTTTATACTCATATATCTCATTTATAAATTTCGAAAAAAAAATGACTACAGAAACATACTCACTCTACCTATTTATGAATAAGATTTTTTTCCGATTTGTAAATGTCTGGTGTATCTCAGTCCTCTCCAACGATTATGTAATAGACATAAAACTTTTTATTACCCTCAATGGTATTGGCTTTTTTCGGATCAGAGGTTAATGTAGTGTTCCTTTTTTTTCTATCTCGTCTAGGCTTAACACTTATAAAAGAAATTTCGATTGCATCCATGCCCGGAGGTATTATACCACGCCATAAACCACACTCTTTTCCTAAGAGCAGAAGCATTAGTAGCCCACAGAGGAAATAAATCAAAGACCATATTTTCAGAAGAACTTTGTGTGCTCTCTGGATATACGTAATGATATATTGATGGCTGTACTTCTAAGGGTTAATGTTACGAGGACATTTGCTAGTAGCGTGTTCAATTGGCCTAATGCACAGTATGTTCTACTGATGGGGCGAGAGATGTTGCAATGGGTGAGAAAAAAAAACCTGCCATTGTACCAATTCAGAAAATGCCTTGCACGATCCCCGCGAATTGAATCTTTTTTTTTTTTCGGTGGTACACCGAGAGTTACGTGTTGTTCGTAGAAAGATGTGACAAGTCATTTTTTCACATTATTAATTAGTTGTCAGGATCATGCACGGTTGTGCTTGTGAAACAATTCTTTTCAGGAACCCGGCTATTCGACCACGGTTTTTTTAGGAGGGGGGAGATTTCTTAAGATGCTGCCAAATACATTTACAAAATTTGTATGTGAAAGGAAATAAATTATAATGGTCTACAGGATAGACACATGTTGGTATTAAAAAAATGAACATGTAGTTTATCGAATCTTGAAGCTTTTGTAATTGTTTACCAATAATTTCAGTATAGATTTTTTTGAGAGTAGAGAGTTAATTTTCTTTTATAAATTATAGTTCAACTTTACTGTATTAGAAAGCGCGCATGTTTATTTCTTTTGAGATTACTGTCTTGTATAAAAATTGTGAAGTTTTCTTACAAAATTACTTATTATTAAGATTATATAAAACATACTTGTAAAGCAATATCTTATGTAAATCATCACATCAACCCATTTTATTCTTTGAAAAAATATTCTGCATTATCTTTGATTTCTTAAATCAGAATTTGTAAATTTTAGAGAATTAACACAACTAATTACTTTTCATATTTCTTTACTTATAAAATTATGAATAAACGAATGTTCAAAAATAAATAACTAGTTTGTTTCGCTGCTATTTGAAACAAAATATGTAATTACTTGCATATGCTACATTTCTTAATAACAAAAATAATTTGTTTTCTATATTTTCATTAAAAGTTATAAGTATGAAGTTAAGCATTTATCGTAATTTTTTAATACCGAGTACACTTTTTAAAGTTAGAAATTAAAGTTGTATATTTTTTGTAGTTTTCTGTTGAGAAATATAAAAGTTTTCATTCTTCATATAGTAATTATTTAAGTATTCGCACCTATTGTTGTTTCCATCTATGTATTGTCCTATATATCATTTTATTAAATAATGCTTTGCTTTAAAGTTATATCCACCAAATAGAGGTGCTTTGCAATAAAGATGATTATACCCACTGATTATAATCGAATTCACAATTTGCGATTTTACATAAACGATCGTTTAGATTTTAAATTCATTTAAAATATGATAAATTGTCACTTGCATTTATACTGATTGGTATTTGTATTGATATGCATCATAAGTTATTTAAATTATTCTATTATTTATGAAATAAGGCTATATCCACCTGAATAATGCAACTTTAATATATAATTTTTGTTTTGGATTTGTCTGAATAATTACATGATAATATTTTCAATGTTATATTACTAATCTATATCATTTTATTAATTATTTAAATAAGGAGAGTATAATTACATCATTCACAATTATACATTCCTAAATGTATTCAAAACTGAAGTATATCGTATAACTTTTAAACACGTTAAGTGCTTTTAGGAATTTTAAGTACCCTTAAGAATTTCAGAGGGTTAAATATCTTAGCATGAATAAGAACATTCTATACAACATACTTGCATTTATTTTCAAAAAGTATTTTACAAATACGTGTAATATTCTTGTTAGTTATTTTTCACTTTTATCCAAGTACATGTACAAATTGAATCCATTCGATCTTATTTTAATTCGTCTATTTAACAAACAAGTTCACAAACAAATACTGCTATTCTTTTCCTCATTTATCACCAATTCATTTCTCAATTCAAAATAAATATAGAATGACAAATAGTAGCACTACTTAGCTTCCATACATACTCGTCTCTAAGCACTAACTCATTTAAGATGTAAACATTACTTAATTACTTCCTCAAACTATTTCTCAAGGATTGCAATCCTAAAAACATTAACATAAGGCATCTGCTTAGTTGAAAAGTTAAATACGTAGCTTTGTTAGGAGAGCCCAGCAATCTATTTAGCTGAAGTCAAACGGCTCTAGCTATGCGATAAAGAGCGATTCAGGCAATGGCGTGTAGCAAGATAATTATATATACACTCGGCAAATCGGTCATCCTAATTACCTGGGTGCAGACTAAGTAAAGTCTTACTGAGGGCATCTTCAGCGAGTATGCCTCCAACTAATTTAGCCAACACCTCCTCAACATTTGTCGTTAGAGAGCATTAAGGGAAGATATTCATGATTATTGGTGAAATACGCGTGTTTTTATTTTTGCACGTATTTCTTGCAAGAATATGTTTAATTTTGGAACAACTTATGTATTTAGAAATATATTTTGAATTGTGATCAATGATTTTAGTTATATAATGAATTCTAAATTAGCATTCCCATAGCATGCGAGATATGAATTAAGATTGTAAAATTATGTAGAAGGATTGTGGGGCACTCAGCGAATAATTTTTTTCATTGGATTTAAAACGCGGAAGTGTTAACTATGTAATATGGTATAATTTTCTTGTTCAAAAACAAATTTTTCAATTTAGTTAATTGGTATTTTAAATATATATTTATTGAAAGATAAAGAGAGAGATTTAATAAAAATTAATAACTGAAATTAATAATCTACATACATTTTAACTACAAAATAATTAGGATATATTTATTCGACCCATACAATGAAACACCTTTTGCGTTTAAAGTATGGTAAAATTCTATATATATAAAAATATGCACCATTATGTAATTTTCAAATAGATTATAATTGATAAAGCCTACGCAGAAATTATTGTCCACCAATTACAACTAGTTAAATTAAAATTGTAGAAAAAAATCAAGCGATGAAATTTAAAAAATATACTTAAATGAATATTTAGCCTTCTTTTAGAATTAATATTTATTAAACTTTTTAATACTTCACAAAATAACTATGAACGAGAAATATTGCTATGCTATGATTTTTAAACATATTTAAATCTAAGATAATAATATCTGTATAGAGCACGAATACAATTTACTCTCTTTTATTGTATATTAATAGTCGAATGTTTTCATGTACAGTTTTAAATATTTACATACAATTAATCCGAATTATATTTCCAAGATTATTGTTGTTTCTTTTTTTTTAAATATTAATGAACTGCTTACTTTATAGATTACTGCTTACAAATTTTCTGTTAAACCAAGATTTTGCTATATTCAAAGAGCTCAAAAGTTCTTAATATTAAAGGAGAATTTAAAGTGCTCCTTTTAAACAAACATTGTTTAATTCATATGTGTACATAGTTTCACGCTTGATTAACTCAAATCGTATTATATATGTAAATAGATTTAAATACAAATATATACACATTTGATTAAAGATATTTGCATAACTTCTTTTTAAATCAGTATGATATTCATTCAGATTCTTTCAAATAATTAATCTTTATTTATTTAGCTATCCTGACTCGTTCCAACATTCTTCGAAAACTATAGTTCTGAGAAAATATAAATTACTCCTTCCTCTTGGGTGACGATATTAACGTGATATAATTAACAAAATGTCACACTTCGAAGCAAGTCTATTCCAATATCGGTAATACCGCTGTGTTCCGTGTCATGTTTTAATAATCCTTTGCAAGAATTGTTTGATGCGGGACCCGCATGCAGATACCTTTGCATCCCAGAACTGAGAAGATTCCTTTGAAGCTTCAGGACATGTTTTATGTTCCCCATTTAATTAATTTGTGACGCAAAGCTTTGATGCCAGTTCAAATTGCATTAGCGTTATTTAAGTAACAGAGTGTTACTTGTTAGTGGATAAAAGGTAACTCCAGATAACGTCAAGGGGAAGTTAAAATGCGTTAGTTGTCTGTGTTCGTTATGTGAAACGTGTAACTTAAGTTTCGTAATGATTCCTGAGAAGTTTATACTTTATAAAATTTTCAGTACTTTGCTATAAAATAGGAAATTTCTATGAGAGAGAGAGAGAAATAGATTTATAATGTAACAAAAACTGATCAATAAAATTTTATAAATGAATACATATATGTAAAAGAGTAATGCAAATATATATATATACGGTTATTGAATATTTAGATATTAAATTAAAAATTATAAATGAAAAACATTATAGTAATATAGGTTTGACAAATGAAAAAAAAAATTCTATGTCAACAAAGTGCCTTTCTGGCAGAGTTATTTATGTAATTTAATATACAGAATTATTATCTTTACCTTGCGTACTAAAATATTTGTTACCGATAAATTAAATATGATGGATAATTTTAAAAAAAACTGTAAGCGTTGAATTGATGCTGAATTTCATGAATTTTTTTAAAGGATCCTTTCAAAATTTATAGATTATAAGAGACGTAATAAAAGATCAAAAGCAATTATTAAAAAGCAATTCACGAATTTCAAATAATTCTGCTGTTACTACTTTAAAGAATAATTTATGATATTATCAGACTGTAATTAATTCTATTTTTATGATGTAGGTAGTTAGCCAGTTTTTTAAATTTTATTAATAGGATGTAGGAGGCAATACTTAATTTTTAAAGGAATTTATTTATTTCATTAAAATGTTTATTACGTATTATGCTTACTTGAAGTTTTTAATATTTATTTTTAAAAACGTATTGATATTTTTTACAATTTTAATATTTTGTTACTTTATTACAATGTTTATTTTCAATGTTTTAATTTAGGCGTCACATTCTTGTTAAAATGCTATTTTTTTTAACACAAAGGTGAATGTCCAAATGTGGATTTCTATTTTTTAAAAAAATTATCATTTTGCTGCTTTCTTTGTTTATTAGCAAATGTGTATTGATATTTATAACATTATGGTCATTTATTTAGTAATGGTTATTTTTAATTTTGTTCTACTTTCTAGAAGATTTATTATTGTTATTTACCGATTTTATTAGAAAGTAATAGCTAAGTGGACTGCTTACATTTCTCAAAAGTTTGTTTAACACACAATTCTAAACAGCTAATCATAATTAATTTATAACATTGCCTTAATTATTTATTTTCTTATTTAATGCTTATTTTCAAGAATATCTTTATATATATATATATATATATATATATATATATGATTTACAATATTCGAATGTACAATACAAAATAAATCAATATAAATAAGCGAATAAAAAATTGCTTAATTATTGTAAACATTATGAAAAACTTTTAAGGAAAAAATATCATTAAAAACTGGAAATTAAGTAAAATATGTATTTCTCACTTTGCACAAAAATGCATTCTTATACATGATTTACGAATCCAAACCATTCCACTCAGAAAACTATTTTATAAGAAAATAGAATTGAAGGGAAAAGGAAAGGAAAACGAAAGAAATATCATTACTAAATGTTTTAAAGTCCCTTTTTAGTAAATATTCAGTTTCAAAATAATAAGCAATACAAATTATTTATGGTATTAAAATTATTCTAACGTTCAGCAATAACGTAATCTCATAAAATCTAAAATGACGTACTAGTTGTCATACATTGGAAAAATAGGACAATATTCTTTAAAAATAAAAAAAAAAATCTAAATTATTCAGAATTCTAAAACAAATTCATATGAAAAGATGATGCTTTATTTGAATTTTAAAAAAATTATTGCAGAATAATACATACACACACACACACACACACATATATATATATATATATTTCATTGATTTTATTTAATAAAATATCTTTTAAAATTGAAATATCAGTAGAATGTATAACACACTTTAACATGTTTGACCAAAACTTCATCACTAATATAATTACCGAGCTGTTAATGGTCTTTTATAATATTTATTTGATATTGATATGCTCTTATAACTAATAAAAATGTCTTTAATTTAAATATTTTTCTGTTTTTGAAAAATTAATTCATATTATTAAGTATTATGTAATATATAATAATATATGTTTTTATGGATATATGTATATTCCTGTTCCATAATAGAACTTTATTAAATACAAATTCAAAAGAAAGAATCTATATTATCTTTCTATTTTTTTTATGAATTCTAATAAGATATATAACATGAGATATATAAACGTGTTACCTATAATTTTTAGTTTTTCGTAGAAATGTTCAAATTATACATTTTTATTATTTGCTTGCTTAAATATGTAGGATGAGAAGAAAAATTAGATTTTTCCTGATATCTGTTCACAATCAAAGATGACTACTTCATCAGTAATCTATTAATAATTAAATTATTTCATATAATGAATGATAATAAATTTCAAAAACGACTTCAATGGATATAACCATCTATGTCATAAAAAAATCATTCAGCAATATATAGAAGAAATAGCTGGCCTTAATAATTGAAATAAATATATCCGTTACTATATAAGGCCAAACTGGTTCACAAGAAACAGAATGAACTTAGAGAAAATTTAAGATAAGAAAAAAATGAAACCCTCAAAGAATTTATATTAATGTTGAAAAAGGGTATAGAAAAGTACTCTTCCATATTGTTATCAATTCTTTTTTGAAAAAGACAATATTGAGTTAGGTGAATTTAGTTTTGATTTCTGTGAATCATTGGCTTTTATACCAAAACTTCAACACTGTTTCTGTCTCTATACATTCCAACATTTCCCTTAAAACCTTTCTATTTCCTCCGGAAATCAGAAACCAGACATAACACTCGTAAAGACCCTCTTCCCATAATGATCATCATCAAAACTGAGCATTCATTTCTAGCGAGATTTCTCTGCTCACTGGAGCTTACGAAGAAAAAGAAGTAAAGTTTATTCTCCCAAAGTCGGAAGACGAGGGTCTTTTAAGAAGAAACCTCCTTCTTTATAGTTTGCCCTTTTATTTTTATTTTTACACAATACTTCCAATCTCTTTCTTCCAAAAAGACAGAGACACAGTGGGAGTGTTCCTTCCATCAGTTTCTTCCAAAAAGTGCCCAACCGTCTTTTCCCTAATATCTGTTATTGTGGCGATAGCAATCGTGAAGGATTATCTTTGGATAGAAGAAAAGACCTGCTAAGCCATACGATGGTCTTAGCAGTCTGTCATTCATATATAGACTAGAGGACTGAAAGAAATATATACTTGATATATTTGGAAGAAGTATTTTATGCTGGAGTGCTTTTAGTAGCTGAGTAAATTGTCGTGATTCAAGTAACTTTTGGTTTAGGATAAGTTCCAAAATCTTGAAAAGAAAAGTATTTTTACAATGATAAAAATGATGCTAATTACTGAAAGGCCAAATATTATTTTCATAGTATTACTACAAAAATGAAATTGTAATATGTAAAACGTTATTGGTGCAAAAACAATTATATACAACATTATATATCCAGCATTCAAATAGATGCGACCATTAATTTATCTTTCAAATAAAATTCGGAAAGATAAAGCATTTAATGAATTTAATGATGCCAGTTAAATTCCTCAAAGCCTTTGGACACTTTCTGTATTTTTGAGCTAAGATATTGCTAAATTCTGGAGCAGATCTCTCAAAAGGTTAACAAATAAATTAAATGAATAAATATCACTAAAGAGCTACAAAAGAAGGCTGGCATTGGAATTTGTTACTTTGAGCAAAATGTGATAGAGATAATAAAAATCAAGTTACTCGCTTTCCTAAGTTTTACGCCATTCTTTAAAAGATCTATGTGCTCCAGCTCCATTAAGCAATCAATAATTCATATTATTCAATTGAAATGGTTTCTTCGTGACAGATTTATTCTGAACTATGAATGACCTCCTATGACAAAGATCTTAATATTAACAATTGAAGATGGCTATCCCAACAGTAGAATGGAATAATGCGAATGCTACTTTAATATCCAAAATATGAAAGTATTAAGCGAATGAAGTATTAGTTTCCATAAAGTTACAATTGCTGAGACATAAACCTATATAAAATAACCCACATTTTATGTCACTTTTTCCAAATCATAAAATTTTAAACTTTCACGGTTTGTTGGAGTATTGAAAAATAATTCGACCATCATATCTTTTTTCATCTATCTATCTGTTTGTATTTTGTTATTAGATAATTTTGTATTATTTTTAGTTATGTTTATAATTCCTTTCCTTTGAATGCTTTAATATTTTTAACTTTTCATTTTGTTTGCATTTCTATTTGTTTTTGTTTTAAAACCTATCATTGGATTTAATTTTCTTAAACATATTATACCGTTTTGATATCTTATACATCGGTCTTCCATTCTCATGAAATTTTGTAATTTACTTGAGTATATAGAGAATTATTAACTCAGTATTCATGATTTAAAACTTTTTAATTGTTGTGAATTGAAATAAGTTTAAAGAATATATTGACGCATCTCTTATCAATAAGAATATTTAAACTTTAATTTTATCGTATAATGTAATTGGTGAAGAATGGTAATGTAAATAATCAGATTGTAATAAAATTAACTACTTATTGTTTCTAGTAAATATCACAGTACATGGAATTAGTTACGATAGTAAACATTAATTATCTTCTTTTTTAAGAACAATCAGAAAATTAGCGGTTGACACGTGCCTATGATAGAGGAAATGCATTGATGTGTGATGTCAGTTATATTTTGTATCTATGGGCCTATTTCACAAGGCACGACTATAACAAAGTGATTAATAGAAAAACCCATTTTTACTATGGATGAGTGAATATTTCGAACACATTGAAAATTAGTATCAAGATGAAAAAAAATACAAAAATTAATAGAAGTCTGAATGCTGGTGTGCACTTTTAAAGAGATAGACTAAAACCCTTCAAACTTCTGAAAGGTTTCCGGAATATTCGCCCTTCATTGGCGGGAATTTTCAAGATTGAAATAGACATTAGATTTGATCTATAAGTTATTTGAAAATAAAACAAAGGACAGAATAGAAATTAGGGAATGTGATAAGTCATTCTAGGATCACAGCATCAATGCGGTATTTGAGAAAGAAACTGTTACAATGGTTCATCTGAGAAATAATTTGTAGGTGTAGGTCTTTGATTTAAACAACAGCGTGCAATGCACCGGTGATTTCAAGCAAGCTGAGACAATACATAAAAATTATATATTATTTGACAAATACGAAAAAAATTTATCTTGTAAATAAGTGAAACATGTTTCTTCATAAAATAAGTTTAAATTAATAAGTAACTTTACCACAAGTTATAAAATTAGCTAAAAAATTATAAGTTTTAAAATTAGGATACATTTGAATAAAAAAATGCATTAAGAATTTTATTCATATTTCTAAAATGTACTTAAATAAATGTAAAAAAATTTTACTTACATGTTTATAATTTATATATTTCTCACAGTAATTAATTTCAATTTTTATGTAATATTTAATTGTAATTTGATTTTTAATGTTATGCCATGCAAGATACGTACAGTGATTAATTGCAAGAGCTTATTGTTCTAGCCATAACTCCAATAAATATTTTTTATACATAGCAATGATTTTAGTTTTTTTTCTTTTGTTTTAATTCAATATTTTGAATGAGTTTAAATTTATACCAATTTTAATATATAAGAGTCAACTATCTAACAATTTTAATACTATGATGTATTTTATACTAAAATTAGAAAAGAAATAACAAGGTAAAATGAAATAAAATATTTTAAATTGAATGATTTTCCTATATTTTGAATTACATATTATTAAATACATATTATTAAGTTCTAAATACAATCAAGAGTTATAGCATATAATTTCTCTATATTATCATATAATGCAGATTATCTTTATGATCTTAATTTCATTCACTATAGTACAAATACTATAGAAATAGCTTAATTAAAATATATATATTTTTTATAGTATAAATAATAATGATGAAAATAAAACTTTTAGGAGTACTGATAAAAGTATTGAAGGAAAGATCAAATAGCACGTTTAAAAGAGCAATAATTTTTGAAATAGCTTGGAACATTGATGAGCATTTTATTATTAAATAAATTAAACATTTCATAATTAGTCTTAACACGTAAGTTGGAGATATAAAGAAAGAATTTAGAGTTAATAAGCTTCCAGATTTTCATGGTTTTTATATTGTAAAATATATTAACCGTGTTGATATCATATATTATTGTTTGTATAATTGTTTGCCGCGTGAATTGCTTTCAGTAAAATTATGAATTAAAGTTTTGTATTGCATTTTATTCTGAACATCTTAATCTAATGCAATCAAGTTATAATTCATATAAATTTGAATTTCTGCATGTGTAAGTAGAACTAATATAATATAAAATATATATATTATTAAATATATTCATTAAAATTCAATATTATTAAAGTAACACCACAGCAATATACAAATATAAATACATAGAAATATAACTTAAAATTATTTGTATTGTGAAAATACCTTGACTACATTCACAAAAAATGATTTGTTTAGAGATTATTCTGATGCTGTATACAATATGATTATCCTATAAATCTTCAAGAAACTATACACTATAAATTTATTTAATGTATGTTTACATATATATATATATATATATATATATATATATATATATATATCACCAATTTATTAACTTTTGCTTAAATACCCACCACGTAGTTAAACATTTTCAAAGATAATTAGTTGGATAGAGAAAATAAAATTGGAAAAATGTATAATTTTAGGTAATTAGTAAATCATTCCTGTAGATCTAAGATAAAATTATTCATACGTAGGATTTCTACATTTGCAATGCATTCTTATATTAGACGGCGTCACGAACCAAACCATTGCTTTTTAGCCTTATCTACAATATATACTTGAAACCTCATCCATACACGTCATCCACATCTTGAGAGGAAGGTTGCGTTAATGATGTAAAGGCGTACGATGTGATAGCTATTCAAATTCTATTTTTTTTGTACACTTTAGTTCAAATTTTAGTTTTGAAAATAATTTGTACTTAGCATATTGTTAAATTAAAGCTCATCTTTGAAAAACTCATCTCTTCATTGAACCCGGAACAAACCCTGCACATCAACAAAATGAGCCATTGACCCCTTTGTGTAGTTCAGGATTCAACAGAGTAAAACTTAGAGGCACCAACCGGGATTCAAAAGTTAATTAATTTCTTAACTTCAGCGTGCCTTGCCATCTCAATGGATCTGAATTCAGTACCGTCGTGGTATAAGAAGAATTTTAGAAAGTGCCCACCTGGATATTAGTGTTTGGATGAAAGTACGCCCAGCACTTGAAAATTACTGTTTTGAAGAAAGTGCTTCCAGGACTTGGACTGCATCGGTTTGAAGATGGTGCTCTCTGTACTTGAATTTTAGCATTTTGAATAAATTGCTCACTACATTCCTGAAAAAGTTTTGAAGTAGTGTGTTCTGTTCTATTTTTAGTTTTAGAATGGCATCTCGCAATAAAGTTAACATTTTATAGTGTCCTATACTTAACTTTGTCGGAAGAAATATGTTACCGCATGTAGCCTAGATCATTACTACTACGTCCTATCTTTGAAATCAGTGAAAAAGATAAACGCTTTTTCATGAACAATAAGTATTCTGTGATAAATATACTATTGTTTTGAAAAGTAATAAATTATATCATCTTGGTACTTATCGACCACTTGTCAATATTTTGAATTATATTTCATTTGAATTTGTTTATAACACCTTGATATCAAACTCAGTTATTCCATCCAGTTATTGTTATTATTACTTTGAGAAAATTTAAGACTGACATACATTTCATAGTTTCGTTTTCATTTTAATAACTAAGAGATAATACTTATGATTTTATGTAATTTTAGTATTTACAAGGAAAAATTGTATTAATGAAAAGTAGTTTTGTTGTGATTGTTATTTTTTAATGTGTCACTCATTCTAAATTGCAATTTTTCATTTCAGATAATAATATATTTTTTTTTAAATTTTTTATTGTAAAGCTAACTCAATAGTATTAGTTATAAATTTTCTAAGCATATTTCCCATTCATTCTCCTGAAACGAAAAACTTCTCTCCTAAATCTAACCTTGAACCGCTGAAAGAGAGTTACTTGCTATCAATTCATTCTTCCTATGTCGATCTATTTTTCATCTCCTTAAACATTGAACAGTAATCTTTCCGTTTAAATACTACAGTTTTGACCTACATATCAAAGGTTTTTAAACTTCGAAGATGCTAATACTTTTTCGTTAATAAAAATATTTCCATTTTCTCAATTGTAGAAAAAATAATCATATTAATAAACAAATATGTATTTCATTTATATTCAGCAATCTTTAATTGTACATATTTGCTTTGTAATACTATACGAGTATTTTTTATACCAATTTAGAATATATTTTGAATATTTTTCTTTCTAAGATAATTATAAGTTAAAATGGATTGATCCGTATAATAGAAAAAAAAATTTAAAGTGCTGAAAAATATATGTTTTTCTATTGAATGATAAATGTGTTTAAATTCGTATAAGTACTTTGAATATTGCAAATTATTTTTATATTTGTATACACTCTATAACAAAATAAACAACACACGAAAAAAGAGTTGTCCGATAGAGACAAAAATTGGCGAATAAGAAATTTTGTACAGAACGGAAATGATTAAAATTTCAGAAAAATTGAATGATTTATTTCAGAGTTTCAAAGTTACAAAACAATGAGCTCAATAAGATGTTGACCCAAATTTTAGCCTGGTTGTAAGCTGCAACACGACGTGGCATAGAGTGATAAAAAGACTTCCTGATTATTTTCTGTTGTATTTCTTGCCAAATTTGCTCCAACTGCCCGGCTAATTCAACAATATTCCCTAATAGTTGAAGTCGCCTTCCCATTATATCCCAGTCATGCTCGGTTGGAGAGAGATCTGTTGGCAAAGGAAGTGTTTGACAAGCTGTTACACAATTAATAGCAACGTATTCGTATGTGGTCTGGCATTATCTTGCTGAAAAATAAGGGCAGGATAGTGCAAGAGAAACGGTAGCAAAACAGGTCTCAGAATGTCGTCGACGTACCGCTGTGATGTAAGGGGTCCGGCTATCAAGGGAAATGGTACCCCAGACCATAACTCCTGGTTAAGGGCTTATGTGGCATGCAATAAGGAAAGCAGGATCGACACGCGGCCCTGGGCGTCTCCAGACACGCCTTTGATAAACGGCAGGACACAGTGGGAAGCGGGATTCGCTGCTAAAAAACACTATACGTCCCCACTCAGCATCATTCCAATTTGATCGCGCCAATCATCACTGTAATCAGGCTCAAGCGTGGGCAGGAGTGAGTGACTGGTGACATAACGGTCGGTACAATTGTAGATTTCCAACAGCTCTCTGTGAATGGTAATGGTGGACACCAGTGTGCGGTCGAATGTCTGATTGTGGAAAACGATGAATCAGGCGCTGTGACATCTGATCTGACGATCACTCTGTCCTCCCTATCTGTTGTGGTCCTAGGTCAACCACTACCATCAGTACAATCAAATCTGCCAATGTCCACCCATTCTTGTCAGTATCTTCTAATCGTCTCATTGCTTCGATACATACGACGAACGATTCTCCGAATTTCTCAACCTGCATCTCTCAGTCCAATGATATGACCTCTTTTAAACTGTGACAGTTGCTCGTAATGTTCTTGAATCCTTCTGCTTGACATTTTTTCAGTCGTTGAAAAGCTCCCGCTATTCATTCATTGGATACCAAATTTTAATCATTTGCATGTTCGGTCCAAATGTTTTTCCATAACAAATTTCATTACAATCGTCAAAGTCTTCTTGGTGTGTCGGGTTTTTTTATTATAGAGTGTATATATATCTCGGTTGAGAGCTTAAATTATTTCAAATTTTGCATAACCATTATTTTTACTACAGCTTAATCAATTCAGCTTTTTTAACAAATTAATGTTGTTCATTTCACTTGCAAAAATTCTTATATAGACTTTTTTAGACTAGTTTGCTATTAATTGTATGAAATTTCTAATTTTGTTCACAGCAAAATGTTTTATTTCTTAAACGTTAAGACAGAGGACTTACTTAACTTAGCAGCAGAGGTAAGTTTAGAAGCAACGGGTTAAATGACTAAACAAATATTTAAAAAAAAATTACTAATAGCATAGAGAACGACAAAGAAGTCAATAAATTGATGTACGATTATACCATTGAAGAGCGGAAAGAAAAGAAAGAACAGAGACAATAGGCATTAACAGAGAAAAGGAGACAAGATGAGTTTGAATTCGAGAATTAAAACAATTGTTGTTCAGATTAAGTCGAGTAGAGGAACATTGACAGTAATTACTCGTAAACTGAGTAATGAAAAGAATGAATTCATACATAAATTTAATATGAATGAAGATATAAGTCTGATATGATATTATTTGAGCTCTAAGCTAGTATAATACCAGTACCCAAAAGAGTTTTGGGTTACAGATTTGTTTGGTCTACTTACACAAGAAATAAGAAACTAATTCCTCGAGAACCTAAAGAAAAGACAAAAGATTATGATCATTTGATGATCTGGTTACTCAAAATATTCCAATTAACTTCCCAGATATTTAGGCAGTGGTTTATCACTTATCAGAAAAGTGCTGAAAAAAAGTGGCGTGAATTTTACTAAGAAATTCAACTTTGATGCATGGATCGAGAGAACTCCCTTTGAATTTATCGACTATCACTTAGAAGAATGTTTAAATATTAACTCGCCAGTGAAGTTAATCGAAAGATTTGAGATAATGGAGGATGCCTGAAGGACATTGAAGCCCAAACCATGTCTCTCCCCACTTTTTCGAAAACAAGAAGTCAGATTAACCAATAAGTTCGTTAACATGAGAAGATTTCAAAATTGCCACAAAATAACTGAAATTGTTAAATCTAAAAGAAAATACTTTGAGACTCATCCGAGTAAAGATTATGAAAGAAGAACATCTGGAATGGGCTTCAGTTGTCACTCTCCTAAATATGTAAGTTTCAATTGTTTTAAAGCCAAAAAAGAAAAGAATTGGAAACTTCAATCCCATCCAACTCTGAAGAACAATTCTGTAGTCCTACAAAAACAGCTACATGTGAAAAAACCATTTCCTCTCTTATAAATGCTGATAATTCAGTTAGTCTCATCTTAGAAGACATAAGAACGAAAACTGTTAACCAACAAAAGTTGTCTAAGAAATGTATTGTTCTAACCGGAAATGCTGAATCGCTAGTGTTGACGAAAAGTTCTTTTGAACATAACTTCGTTATACATGAAGAACGATATTCCTTAGCATGACATGTTGAAACAATTAAGCATCTTAACTTCGAAGCCGTTATTAGCACCGACATTTTGAAAATAGCTTCCTTAAATTTCATTCAAAATGGAGTTGAGTTCCACAATAATGAGAAAAAAGCATGACTGATACAAATATAGGAATGACATCTAGAAGATGAGTTAGATTTGAGTCACATCCTCGACTCGCAATTAAAAAATAATTCGGCAAGAAATATTTCTTCTTACAAACCTGAAAAGACCGATACCATATATGTTTGAATGAGAATAATTTTGAAAGATCATGTCCCAGTCTATCAACCAGCTCGTCATTTTCCATTTGTAGATAACTAAAAGGCTAACATACATGTTCAGCAATGGCTTGAACAAAGAATAATCATACCTAGTTCAAAATTATGATAAGTTTTAAAATTAGGATACATTAGAAGACGCTTTAAATGCAAATTATTAGCTTTTCAACGTATGAATGCAGAGTAGGCACTGGTAGTGATAGCTACAATGTGTTTGAATGAAGAAATTGAACAGCAGGTTTCTTATACACAAATTGCATTCGAACGTTGTTGCCTGGTGAAAAAAAATTGTTGGGATGCTTCGTGTTAAAAGGAGAAATGTTTACCAGCACCTTTTTGACTTTGTTCAAGATCGAATTATAATCTGCTGGTGATTGCAGTTTATCATATAGCAATATTACTGCTCGCGGCGGTCGAGATCCTATGATTGTATAGAATGTGGATTCAATCGCTTCAAAACTGTCATACGTAACGTCGAGCTGGTTCTCAACGGCTTGCTAACAATAATAACAGAGAAAACAGACATATCACCAGCATGAACTTTATGGATTGTACAGTCACATCATAAGCCCTGAGTCAAGAAATTTCATTGTTTGAAAGACAAGTTTCTTCACGTACAGTTCAATGCCATTTGCAGCACCATGGTCTATCAGCATGGGAAAAATGGCTTCGGCTACTGTTGATGCTACCTCATAGTCAGAAGCGCATTCAATGGTGTAATCAATGTTGAACCTGGACGAAGCAATGGCGTGAAGTCTTTTCAGACAAATCTCGGTTCGGTTTACAGCATTATGATAATTGCCTCTGCGTTTGGTGGCATTCTGGAGAACGCACATTCTCAGAGTGCATTTGATAAAATCATACTGATGTGATGTTTGCCATTTTATACACATTTCGGGTACCTCTTGTTTACATTGATGGTACTTTGAATAGCATCAGTTACATTTCTGGTAAGTTAAGGCCCGTAAAGCTACCATCTGCTAAACACAAAATTTCAGCAGTATGATGTACAAAAGTATGTTTCCAGCACTGTACAAGTCTTCTTTGATACCGAAAATGTTAGGCTGCTGCTTTAATCAACATGGTCTACAAGTCACTCACCAAATGCAAACGTCATGTTAAGGGTTGCAGAGCGACAGGCTCGTCACTATATGTCTTTTAATACAGACCATGAACTGTGACATCATGTTGAAGCTGCTTGGGCAGCAATGCCAGTACATGCCATCCAATCTCTGTTTGACTCAATGTTGCTGTATATGACTCAAAACAAGATCTTGTATTGCCCCAAAAGTGGTTATTCTGGGTACTTAATTCCTCCAATCTATGTTTCTAATATTTTTGAAAGTTTAATCAGTTGTTATTTCTAGTATAATACATTTGTCGAGTAAATATAATTTTGTAATTTATATTTATTTGTAGTGTAAAAGTTTTAAAAGCCAATAGTATATATTAGAGAGAAATATAATTTATCTTTTTGAGTGCACAATCCTTATTCGCTTACTCTAGTTAGGCTTATGTAGCAACCATTTTATTATCATTTCTCCCATAAGTGCATCCTAAATATCCCGATTTTATCGAAAAATGAGACGTTGATAACAAGGGGAATATTTTCATTTAATTATGAAGAAATTTCTTATAGTTTTTGAGTACTAATCGTAAATTAGTACTGTTTTCACTGATTATTAATGCAGTAAAATATAGTCGATAATGGTTCTTATCTCTTAAATAAAAAAATTATATATCTTAATATATATGATATCATAGAAACTGCTTTTCAAAATTATTCACTTTAACCTAACACTAAAAATTCCAATATTTGTTATTCCTTTAATTTTCAATTTGGAAAATTTTAATCTACAAAAAAATTGTGAAATATGAATTTTTGAAAACAGAAAGTAATTAAATCATTATATTGACCATACATCAATATCAATATTTGGTTCACTTAAAACTAAATTAAACGTTATCATAAGAGTGCGTTAACTCTTGCTGTAAATTTTAAAATAAATTATATCGAAACATTATAAATTTGGGATATAAGATAATTTTAATTCTTAAAATTTTGATTAAAATAAAGTTTCCAAACATAATTTAAGCAAATAAAATAAGATATTAAAACATATTTATCATAATTAGATTTCTCAATAATTGAGATTAATGTAATAAATAATTAAGCTAATAAAAATTCTTGATAAATAAATGAACAATTAAAAAATTATATGACTATTTGTCTCAAAATAAAAAAAAAAGTGTGAAAATTAATATAATATTGTTCCACTATTTTTAGTGTTAACCTCAAACACTATGTGTGTCATTGAATTGACCAGGTTATTAAGTTCAATTTTGTAAATATTATGTCTTTTTTTTTTTTTTTTACTATTTCTACTTTCTGTTACGTTTTGAGACATAAAGTACCCGAAAGGTTTCCTGCGGGGTTCAAGTCTGAACTTTTGACTTGGTTATGGCAAAACATTCCGTTTTGCTTCTTTCAGCTATTCCAGAACCATTCAGTCATTTCAGATATGTCTAACAAATTAACTACTCTGTTGAAATATCCAATTAGTATCAGCTTATAAAGTTTAAATGGTATTAGATGATCCTAACGCATAGATTAAGATTGCTCAAATTGGATACGTCCGGAAGTTTACTGTAAATAACACAATCAATCACGAATAACTGATCCTCCAACCATCACTGATCTTCGTCCCATTTGAGGAATTAAACATTTCTTCGTTTCATTCTTCAACTCAGCATGTCAATAGTATTTGTAGCCCACAAGACCGTCAAGATTAATTTTCTTTTCATCAGAAAATATAATTTGTTTTCAGTCATTGCTCCATGACATGTCCTTTTCCATGAAATTTCAGTCTTTGTCCTCGATGAAGTTTCAATTACTTCGGTGTTTTCTTCACTGTCGTGAGTTTTATTTTAATATTTGTATTTAGGCACTTCTGAACTGTGACATGTGAAGTTTTTTGCTGAAACGTTTCGAAATCTTACGGGTAGAAAGATCTTGTTTTTAGTTGATAGTCAAATCATTAGACGAACAACTCAGTCAAATTCCTTGTTCTTTCAGATCGTTTTATTTTGCTTAAATGATCTTTTCTCATTATAGCATTGTGAATGACAGTTTGGGAACGTATCATTTACCTCTCTATTCCTTTTTAGATTTACCAGTAAAACCTACACCTATGCTTATTAGATAATACGGCCAGGAAAGAATAATACATGAGTTTTATAATAATTCTGATGGGATGTATAATAAGTTAATTTTCTTAGATGGTCTAAAAATTTCTTTACAAACACCTTATTCAATATTTTAGAAAAATGAGTACTTCTTAATAAAATCTAAATGAATTTTTAATACTGCGTTAACATAGAAAGTGCAACTCAGACAATTTTAAATACACTGACTTAAAATTTGCTTATCAAGCTTTCTTCTTCGGAAATGCACAAAATCATTATTGGTCTCATAATTTCATAACACACTGTAGAATAATAATTATAGTGTGGAATATATGTTTATGATGTTTATATTTACCCTGACGGATAATTTTTTAATAAATGAACTCAAACTATACAACGAAAAAGCACTTATTTATATGTTGTGTAGCTTTAATTTTCTTTCTAAATATTTTTTTTTCTTTCATCAAAATCACATATCTTTTTGTAATCGTGGTTTGTTTTTTAAACTTATAATGTTGAATTATCTATCCTATATATTCGAATGAAACTTCTTGCGAATACTGAATAAAATGTATGCAAAATTAAATAAAAAAAATTACACTATTCCTTTTCTTAATTTCTTAGTTTGCAAAGTTTTACTTTTAGAGAAGTCAATGAAAAAATAACTTTTAGAAAACTCTTTTTTAAAAATAAAGATCACGCTTCAAAACAATCTTTCAGAAAACAAACAGTTTCTTTTAATTTCTGTAAAAACTGAATGTTCGTTTACTAAAATGAATCCACAGTGTAGAAACCGAACACTTTGCTTACCAAAAAAAAGAAAGCATCCAGCACGTAAACTGAGACAAACAAGAAAAATTGCTCATCCTTAAAAGTCTAGCATTTGTCCGACGTTATCTGATTCTCGTCAGCCACGAGTGTGTTTTACGAGAATTGCGGCAATTACTTACGGGTATGAGAAATGAAAAACTCGTTCCATCCATCAAATTGAGTGCCTTTCCGACAGCTTTTATTTTTAGAAGATGGCCATTATTTTTGTACTATATTTCCCTAGATCACATGAAATAAACAATTATAAAAGCAAAATAGTGCTGAGATGTAACTGAAATTCTTTACAGATGCCCTGAATAAAACAGCGATCATTCATGATATCATAAAATATTTTCCTTTATTGTCCGATTTTATAATAAAATCCCACCACAATACAAAATGTATACCAAAAGAAAATATTTCTTACTGTGATGCGCCGCTCTTACTCTTAGAGGCTTCAATGAATTTCATCTCAATAAAATATTAAAATGATAAGATATTGTAGGTAATATTGTTTTTAATTTTTTTTAAAAAAAATAGCACTTTTTTTAATTTATAAGATTTTAGTCTTGCAATATTTTTGAAATTACAAATAAGATAAAAAAAAATTTCATATTAATTAATAAGAACACACAAGCAACGTTTTCCTCATATTTTTCATTATGTCTTAAAACCAGCAGGAGTATTAAAATATATTCCATAGCTAAATTATTTGAAGCCACAATAATAGTAATAAATCTCATACAATGATTTAAAGGGAACCAGTTATTATCTATATAAATTCCAAATTCGAAAAAATTTCACTACTCTAAATTAATCTTCTTTAAAGTATTTTTAGCAAGTGTATACTCTGAGGAAATTCCTTTAATGTTAATCAATTTATTTAATTCAATAGCTTAAAAAATTTCATATTTAACAATTCATATCCACACCTTAAAGTGCCCAAATTAAAATCGAAAATATTCTTTCTTATGAAAATATTAAAAAGATACAAATGAATGCAATAATAATAATGCGAGTAATTATTTCCATATAATTACAGAAAAATTTGATATTTCTATAGTATTGTAAAGGTTGGATGTAAGCCAAATATTTGAAACATTTTTGTAGTTCTTGACCTTTAACCTACTCGATAGTAGGAAGACATGTAAACATTTTGCTACTGAGGATAAAGCCAAAGGAATTCAATTGGATTTTCTCTGAAATTTTGCATCATTGTGATATTGTTAGGCTTAATGGATAAATTCACTTGCATCTTCCAAAAGACCGAAAACTGAGAGTCATATCTCTACTAAAAATTATTATATGTTTTAATCATATTCATTTATCTATTGTAACTTTGAACGTTTATTAAATTTTAATAATTCCTTGGTTTTTGTATTTTTTTTTTTTTTTTTTTTTTTTTGCTTTTTCTTTAAACAATAAAACAATCTGACCCATAGCGTTCAAAGTCAAACGTTCCAGAGTGAAAGTAATGTTCACTCTTTTTCGGAAATTTTACTTCCTATACAAACAATATTTTAATGCTTGATAAACCAAAATTATGCCTATTTTATGAAGTGCCTTGTGTTGAAAATTATATCATAAGTGTCGAACGAATATCTCCTAAAATGTAATTTTATATTAAAATATAAATAGACTGAAAGAATAATCAACTGTTATATAAAATGACAATATATATTAATATGCATTATAAAGTACTAGGTATTACAACGAATAAATACTTAAATTACTTTCGTATGATGGACATAAATTTGAAAAAAAATTAACAATTATGGACTACAGAACAAAAATTATTCTATTAGAGATGCGCTATTAAATAACATATTTGCTAGTAATTACATTTGTATATTATTCCTAATATTTGTTATTTTTTTCTTTGTCCCATTAAAATAGATGTATTAATAAATTATTATTTCAATCAACGTTTTACTTGACGTATATTTCAAAGAATTTGTAGCATTTCCTAGATATCTGTTGCTCCTAAATTAAGACGTTAATATAATTTCAATCTCACTTCTCTGAAATTAATATATCTATTTTAACTCGTAGATTCAATATTTATTAAAATTAATTTAATTTTAATAAAACATTTAATATTAACATAACATTTAAAAATCATTTGAAAATTAAGACCATAAGCATCAAATTCACTCTAAATGAAGCCTGGAGCCCTAAAATACAATCAAGAATTATGAGTAAAAATAGAACGGGCGTAATTACACTTGAGAGTGATACTCATGCCAGCCACAAAATCAGATAATATATAATGCCCTGAATGCCATAATTTAAAACAAACGACATCTAAATTTACAATTTATTTTTCAGACCTATTATTGAATACAAGACATAAAACAAAAAAATGTCTATTAATTTCAAAAGAAAGCACTAAGCCAACTACGTTTTAGTTATGTACAGCGCCATTTGTACACAAAGTGCACCAGAAGAAACATTTTACTTGAGATTGATTATAGCGGAAACCCATTACTGCATGTAAAGCGTAATGGAGCTCTACTCTGATTTTTGTCGTTTTTAATGGAAGAGAACGCAGATGACTTATATGATATCCACTATATTTCAAGATTCTGTCAAAAACAATTGTTCTTCTGGAATTTTCTTTTGTCTTCCACCAGAAGACTCAGAAGTACTTTGCTCTGCAAGCATTTTGTCTGAACTTTTCAGATGTTCTAGATTTTTATTTGAGGGATATAAAATATATTGGAATTTTCCGCTTACTTTTTCATGCGTGGAATCATTTCTCTTAGAACTTAGAGGTTTATTTGAAAAAAGCTCGTTAGGAAAGCAGAGCAATTGGAAAAGTAGTAAGTGTTACATTGCTTACGTTAGACAATATTCGATTGGAATTAATTTACAAGTATTAAATGAGAGATAAGAAATACGTATCAGTTTTAAAATTAGTGTAAAAATAATTTTGTTTTTCTAAATACTTCTATCATTAATCTTTCAATATGAACTTAGGAATAAATGAAGTACTAGATGAATAAATTTATAAAACTAACAAATTATTAATTTGACTGAAAACTAACTAATAAAGACATTTATTTATCATATGAAGCTTAAAACCAAATATATTCAGTTACTGCACACTTCTATAATCAATTTGTTTGCATAAATAAGTTAAAAATTGAATTTTTTCTTTCTTTTCTTCAAAACATAGTGTTATTTAAAAATCTAATCTTGAATTAAAAATTAAATTTTATTCACATTCATTTGTTAATGTACTATAAATTCATTGTTATTGTTTATATTATTATATTAATATAATTATCAATTCCTTGCATTACTATCTATTTTATTATAATATCTTTTATAAAATTTATCTTCT
>BMAW01058297.1:0-32778 GCA_019974015.1 Nephila pilipes | reverse complement strand
ACTTGCTTAAACTAATTATAAATCTATCAAAAACAATCCCTTTTAATTCCTATCTAATATATTTGAATCCTTCCTTACGCACGTGTTATGACGTTTGATGGGAATTTTCTTAATAGTATATAAGTAAAAAAGCAACGAAAACGCTCTCTCTTTCATACTGCGCTTGCTCTTTTTCGTACAATTGTTCTGTTCTTACCAAAATGATGTAACCAACTACCCAATGAAAATTCCTCAATTCACAGCTTTAAATAAAGTAGTAATACGCTCCTGACTAGTTGATATATCATGTTACTTTACAAAAGTCGATAGAATAATGTTTACATATATATATATATATATAATATATATATATATATATATATATATATATATATATATATGTGTGTGTGTGTGTGTGTATATATGTTGTGTGTGTGTGTGTGATATAATATATTGTGTATCTATCTATGTATATATATGTGTGTGTATATCTATCTATATATAGATATATGTGTGTGTATATATCTATCTATGTATATATATATATGTGGGTGTATATCTATCTATGTATATATATATATATCTTAAAAATTAAAATTTTTACTACATTCTCTTTTGAGAGATTAATGTGTTAATTAATGTATAATGAATTATGAGTGAAATATGCATGAATAAAATATCTTTTATACATAGTTTTCTTAATTACACGTTTTTGAACACATTTCTAGAATTATCTTCAGCACATATTTGACTTAATTATATTTTGAACACATTCTGAAGAAATTAATTGTGCTTTTCTTTTTAATAGTAGTAACTTGAACGTGGTCAAAATTAGAAGTCCATCGACATTAGCTCTCGTTATCAGTGCGACGTTAATAAGACCTAAACCAAAAGGCTTTGGTAGATATAAATACTGATAAAAAAATAAAGTAAAAAAACAACAACATTTATCTGGAAAACATGTAATGCTACATTATACATGCAAGTTATACTCAACAATCGGAATTCATTTCAACAGAAATTAAAAAAAAAAAATTCCAACAAATAGATATTTTTAAATTAGCAGGCTAATTCTGTAATTTTGCATGAAACTCTCTTAAAAAAAATTGAAATAAAATGTAACAGATTTTGTTTATTGATAAATTCTAATCTCTCTATTTTAATTGGTTCGATGGAATTTTAAGTAATAAAACAACTAATTTACATACAGCTGTTTTTTAATAATTATGAAATGTTTTAACTTAAATCTAATGCTTTTCCAACTGACTATTTAGTTAGTAAATGAGATCTTTCCAAACTTTTGTACAATTACAAAAATATATTTAAGTATTGTTAATGATTTTACTGATGGGGGAATAGATTCATTGAAAGAGAAAATTCCAATAATTTATGTAAATTAGCTTACTTTACAAAGTAAATACGGGGAAAATTTTAAGAAGCTGGCGTAATGTTGATGCATAAATTGTTGATAAATACATAAAAATCAAAACTACTAAGCAATCTTTTAAATTTTCAAACCAAAATTTATCTTTTTATGTTTTTTGAGCTTAATAAAAATTCTTATATTTTGTAACTTAAAAAAAGTTAAAAATATAATAGGTTATATATAATATTATACTAAAAATAATACGAGTGTAAGATAAATAATAGATAAAACACACACATCACACACATCAACACACACACCACACACACATCACTACACATCAATCACATACATACACACATAATAATATCATCAATAATATATATATATATATATATATATATATATATATATATAAGAACTCAGCTGTTTCTGGTCCGATCGACTTAAAATTTTGACACGTTTCAAGCAAAGGTTAGTACTCTAGAAAGACCTGGTTACTGGTTTACTACGAGCGCCATCTCTGGGTTAGTCTCGGGAGTTATTGATTGATGTGTTAAATTGCTTAGTTTTAAATTGATCGATTACCTAAATATTGTTAAATATGTTGCTAAATAAAGTTCAAAAAGAGAAGGAAATCATTTTTGAAAATATTTATATAAATTTAAAGTTGTGAGGAAAATATTAACTTTTAAATGAAATTCATTACAGGTACTAACTTTGCAATTAGTTTTAAACATAAACAGTACACGCTATTTATATTGAAAATAATTTCTGTTGACATTATCTGTATTAAAGTCTGTCCTAATTTATTTCTTAATCTTTTTTA
Organism: Nephila pilipes; assembly: GCA_019974015.1. Taxonomy (NCBI): domain Eukaryota; kingdom Metazoa; phylum Arthropoda; class Arachnida; order Araneae; family Nephilidae; genus Nephila; species Nephila pilipes. Next base: position 30,604 of record BMAW01058297.1, on the reverse strand, counting down.
ATATAAAACTCATATTAATGTTTAAAATACATTTATTAATACATTACTATGTATAACTTAAGAAAAATGAATATTGTGTTTCTTTTTTTAGAAAAGAAAGCAGAACAATAGTTGAAATAATATAATAAAAAATGTAATCACTACTGAATTCTAATAGATTTATTATACTTTTTGATGTTTAATATAGCTTTGAACATCTTTTAACACACTAGGACATTTCCTCCAGTTAAGTGAAATGATTATAGGAAGGAGAAACTTACAATATATATAAACGATCTTTATGTGTTTTGTTTTCCGCTTAACTTTCAGGAAATGAATAGGGGGGGGAACCATTTCAGCAAATGTTTACTTGCTCTGGCCACCACTGTAAAAAGCTAAGGTCACCTTTTTGGCACACAACCAACTGCACGCCTTAAGACATCACTAAGAAATACTTAAGGAATCAAAGTCTATATTTGTTACGAGAGAGTTCTTCATACCTACTTTAACTAGGCCAATAAAGTGATCTCGAAGATTTGTGTCTGTTTCGAAAATCTGTAATCTTTTCAGAGATAGATTAAGACATATGTGGTAATTAATACTAAATATTGTTCATTCACTATAATGATTGGTGTTAAGATCATCTTTGTTGAGTTTGAAGAGTTAAATTTTACTCAAAAAGTATTAATATCTAAAAGTGTTAAGCAACTAACTTATTTATGAAAGCATACTCACACAGAGATAACCTATATCAATAAACCTGAGAAGAAGAAAATTATACTTTCTGTTCCAGAGATAATAAGGCGTTCAAGTGATATCATCGAGAAAAAAAATTTATTAGTGATTTATAAAACTGATGAAATGAATGAAATAATAAAAATGATATAATATACAAATTGGTACTTGAATTTTTGTATGTTTGTAAGCGATAAGATATTTTTAATTGTTTTACAAGAAATAGTTCAATTCTAACAAAACTTATTTAATCATTCCTTATGAAGAAATTGTAAAAAATAATACCAAAAGGAGCATACATTAAATCATGAGAACTAATTATTAATATTAATTACAAATTTTCTCATGTTCAGTTCACAATTTAAATTAAATAATCATTTTGGCATCCATAATGGATTTTATTTCACAGATTTTCTTATTGAACTAGGAAAACATCGAAAAGGAAAACTCGAAACAAATGTATAACTAACAATGATTTTAATTATATATTTAAAGGTTATTTTCTAGGTACACTTCAACCATTCCACTTAAATTATGCAACGTTTTTCTGCTTTTTGTATTTTTTAGAATTCAATACCACTTGTATCGTTTTCAATTTACAAATTCAACAAGCAAGTAATTTGCAAGAAAGTAATGTGGTTCACGTGGTCAGAAAAAAGCTACTTGTATCAATAGAGCTACTTTCTATTTCCAGAATATTAAATTATTTTAATGAGTTAAAAGCTGAGTAATTAATTTGCATTAGTGAAAGTTTATCTAACATTTTAAAGGACACGATCAAGCAAAAAAGTAATTACAAATTAAATTTTTGAGCAAATGCTTTTGAATTTGTTTGACTACAGTTTCTTTTAAAATTATTTACTATATTCTCTAAACAAAATACTATTAATCTTATGTATATGCCATATTGCTGATACAAGTAACACTATATAAATATAACATTACAATAAATCACATAATTTAAATTCAAATCCTTTAGTAACCTTAGACTTTCAATAAGAATATTTTTGATGAAACAAAATGCAATTCATGCATCAATTGTCAAAGTATGAGCTTTTGAAATAATTGAAAGGGATTTATTTAATTTGAATTAACACATAAGTTATATTTATTCATGAAAATAGTATTTACAATATCACTTCCTTCATAATTTTTAATTAAAACACAAAGATGGGCACTGCATAAGTAAAGAAAATACAATTGCAAATGCTGAGCTATTGATTGTTAAGGAATAAATGTTTGTAATTTCTTATAAAATATTTGTTTTATTTTAATTATGGAACTTAACTTCACAAAAATTGTATCTCATATAAACATATTTTTGAAAAGGAATCATGACAGTATTCGGATCTCAGACATTTAATAATTGTTTATCTTTGCATAGAATGATTTATGTTAATCTTCTCTAATTCTTTGCAAAACCAGTATGAGTGTATTTCCTGGATTAGGTTATAAAAAGTGGTAATAAATCAAATGAACTTCCAGGTTTTGTCTTTTTTTATTATAGATATATAATTATAAAAGCAAAATGTCAATAATATTTTACTTTTGCTTAAGTAAATTAGTTTTCAATTTAGTTATCACTCTTAACTGTTTCAGAAGTGTAACCACTCTGCGTTCAAGCGGGCCGTCAGAGGAGTGAGGATTACTGGAGCGCTAATACCCAGCAGTTCATGCCTAGGAGCTTACAAGTAAGCGCTGTATTCCGTCCCAAGACCTATGTGGAGCTTCATTGTTATGTTTACCCTCAATTATTTGTCCTTAAATTTGTTATGTCCTTAAGTGTAATGCCAAATAAACTTAATTAAAATTAATAAGGTAATCGTTATTTGGATAATTTTCACTTAATGAATCTCTGTTAACCTTAATCAAGAGTACAACATGACGCCCACGGTTAGAGAGGATAAATACTAATTAAGAAGAGTTATGTAAATCTCTGTCAACCTAAGAATTTCTTCTATCATTGAGACATCAAAAATTATTTTTAATTGTTCACTAATTTTTTCATTATTTCTTTATTGAAAATGTGTATTTAAAAATGTAATAATTATGATATGGTATGATTGTATTTATTGAAAAATAATAATTATAATATATTGCTAACTATATTTTATAATTTTTATTTTTATATTATTTTTTTTTTCTTATTACGATCCCATTTAAAATTACAGATAAAGATTTTTAAAAAAAAAAAAAAAAACTTAAGTTACTCAAATTAATACATAATTAATTTTATTTTAAATAAATAAGAGTTTGGTGTATCACGTTCATACAGAATTAAAAAAGTTTTTGAATTTTACAACAGCCATTAAAATCCAGAAATTATAAAGCTCGGTTGCAGAACCGTAGACCCGAAACAACATTTCAGGAAGAAATTAGACAGTTAAAGTTTTAATTTACGACGTTAAGGACACAATATATATGTGAAATAAGTTATTTACATTCAAGATAGTATTACTAATTCACAATTACTTCTTATTTTAATTTTCTTTCTTAAGAAATCTGAAGTACATTCCATACATAAAGAAAAATACTAGTACATATTATTTATGGCACATTAAGAATACTTGAAATATATTTTTCATACCAATATTTTAAAATAGATATGAAAATAAAACAGATATCCAAAAATAAATGCATACAAATATTTTTTTCATTATTTTTGAAGTATCTGCAAACCAATCATTAATGGAAAAGAATAGGATGTTTCATAAAGGAGAATTTCAAGATCCCCTTTTATAACGTAAAATTAAAACATTTTTCCACAAACTTGTAAGAAGTTTTGTAAGACACAATTTATAATTTTCTTGTAATTATTAGGAAACCTCCTCAGATATTATTTGGATAAAATGCATGAAATAATTATGCTTTCACATTTAAAACAGAATTTCAATATATTATTCATTCATCATACATATGTACTACCCAATTTTCACTAAACTATTTAAGACATTTATGAATAAATATTTTTACGGTTGGATAACAATACGCTAATATTTTATATAATACAAATATCGATATATAGATGTTATTTCGTATATTATTGTTATTAAAATTTGTACGTCTACCATGCAATAATCTCTAGCTATTGACATTACTATTGGATAGAACTAGTAAGTTATGCATTCCATTTATCACCTAAAATTTTTTCATAAATTTATTGTTTTAAATGTATGAATAAATCATAATACTTTCTGATTATCCGCACACTAGCAAAAATAAAAATGTTAAATTCATTCAATCTGTCTTACGTATCTTTGTTACCAGTGCAGTTCTTAAAATTAAAATTAAGTACCATAAAATTTGATAAATTTTATATTCTATATTATAGCAATAACCTTTTTCTGAAGTAATACAGCTTCATACTCATCAGTTAGTAAGCTGAAACACTCCATTGTAACATAGATAAATTATTCAACGAAAAAGAGACTGTTCAGTGAATGACAGCTAAATATAAAATCTGAGGATCTGTGTGCATTCGAACACATTTGCAGCACGGCGATATGTGCCAAAGGTATTGAATCTCGAAATTTCCAGAAAGAGACGGATGGTCACAAATTTCCAATTTTATTTACAGGCAGTTATTTAGTTCATTTTTAATTTTTTCATTCCTAACTGAAAATATCTAATAAGAAAGCTTAGCAATTACATTATTTTTCAGGGAAAAAAATAAGCACGTACTGAAGAAATGCAATCCAAATATATTTTACTTTATATTAAATCAATTTTAAGATTAAAAATTCTACTTAATTGATTTATAAATAAAGAGTTAATAAAGTATTACTTACATTACACTCTATTTTTACTATGGTACTTATTTGCTTTAACGACAAACACATTTTTACCTGTAAAATGTTTTGTTATATAAATTCCACAATTTCAATTATTATGTAACATCTGGTATTTTAAAAATAACAAGAATCGTAATGATAAATTTTGTTTTCACCATTATTCTCATTACGCATTTATTTTCTATATTTCTCAAACATTTTCATTATATTCTTCCGACCATCTATATGGTTTCTTTTTTGAAATTACTTTTTTATTACTAGCAAACATGAAGATTCATTGCAAATCAAACATTCTGTAACGTATATTTCTTTATTATTATTTTTTGAGTTTTTACAAATAAAAATGTAAATTAGTTTCCCATTTATTAAAATATTTCCTATTATAAGAAATATTTGAATTTTCCAGACCTGCGCTTATACAATAATAGTTTTTAATAGTCAAGCATATTAAAAGAAATAAGTTTGTTTAGTCAGTTTCACAAATATTGAATTTTTGCTTTCTGTTTTCCAGGTGTATGTAATTTTCTTTTCATCTGAATTGAAAGTAAATGATTCATAAAAGATTCTATCCAAATAATGTGTTTTATGGACGATTTGATGTATTTAATCGGATGCAGGTATTGACGTATCTGTGTGTGTTTACATTACAAACTACATACTATTGATATCTCTATAAGCACTCATTGATGTTTGAAATTTCTAAATGACGAGAAATGTTGCGTATTAAGAAATATTTTAACTTACATCAAATAATAAGTTTAATACAAATATTACGTAAACTCGATTTAGCACTAAAATCTTACTAAAGTTTAAATATATTACATTTTAATAAAATGATTAAGACTGTGATCAAAATTAATTCCATTGCTCCTTTAAACATATACTCAGAATGAGAGTACGATAATATTTCAAAGATGGAAGTAATTTAAAAGCTGTTAGATTCATTAGTTTGCTCTTAACCACATTTATTGCACTTTCTCTAAATTCAGTTTCTATATTCTTCATAACCGGGAAAATAGATATTCCAAATCAGATTTATTCATGTTAATTATATGTGAGCCTTTATGATATAAATATTTTCTATTTCATTTTCCGTGGTAAGTTGACAATATCTTACATGACATTGCTAAAGAAAAAAGAACGAAAATAATAAAAATATTTTGGTCATTTTTCAAAGACTATTTTCATATCAGATGAAATTTATTATTAGTAAAGTGTAAATATTATTTTGATAGTAAATGTATTGATACAAAGTGATATATATTAATGCAAGTTTCATCGCTGCAATCTCCAATTTAAAAAAGTTTTCCAAGTAAATAGAATTAAATATTGCATTTGTTTATACGTTTATATACCCTTAAGATATCATTTTAAAAATTTTTTGATTTTTTTTATTTTTACAAATTAGTAATTCTTCACTATTACATTAAGCTTCACTATTATATAGAAGATAGATGAATCCAAAGTTCAAAAGACAATATAAAATAAAACTAATTCATTCGTTGGTATTTTGAAACATATATTTCTTAATTAGAATAAAACCATCGATATTTCTTATTTAAATTTAAGTCCACAGAATAAAGTTAAAAACATTTCGTTAAAATAAATATCCATTTGAAGAAAAGAATGAATTTCATTTTTGAGAAAAGATGTCTATATTTAACAAATTCTGCTTTAATTTATTTGTTAAGAAATTATGAGAAAGTATTATTTCAGAAAAGGAATGTTAACATAAAACATCCCAATGCATTGCGAAGTCTTTTGATTCCTTAAATGTGTAGAATGTCCCAAAGTCCCTTCACTGAAATATCCATTTGCGTTTGCAGTTGTGAACACTTCACTGCTGGTTCTCAGTCAATGAGGCGTTTGAGTCGTAAATGCATCTTGCAAGAAGCCGTAAAAATGCATGCTCCACTGATATTTTTTACTTCTTTTATCAAAACATCCCTCGTAACACTATTTTATGCGCTGAGGAATCTGTTATGATCTAAAGAACTTGTTTTAAATATCATGGAAAAAGCAAAGAGCATTCGTAAAAGCTTGAAAGAAAACTACAAAGTGAAGAGCCAAAGTTGAAAAATGTATGCGTTTTTCTTTGCGAAAGAAAAAAAAAAGGTAGTTTAAGAATAAATAAAATAACATGAAATAAATAAATTCTAAAGTGCTATGGTAATTCCGGAGGTTGCCTAGACGGTCAGGAAACATTTCGTTTTTCAGTTAATGGGAATAAAAATATTTTTTATGGTGCAGCTCTTATAAAAAAAAATTAAGGAATTATTCATTATAAAATTCTGGTCAGAACATCAATATATTTTACTCATTTTGAGAATCGTGCTTTCAGATAAAAAGATACAAAATATGTATAAAATGCATTTTCTGTTATATTTTTTTTTCTCATTTTCAAAATATTTGAATAATAGGAACACAAATTTATAAATCGTAATAATAATAAAAATTCTAATGGTATTTACAGTTATATAAATAATATAGAGACAAATCTAGTTCAAAACATTAACTCCAAACTGAAAAATAGTTAATTTTTGTGAAATAATTTCACTATTTCTTAGTTTCTCTCATGGTATTTAAAGAATTTTTAAAATATTTTTCACTAAATGAATTATTTTTAGTTGTATTTAAAACACTGCGGAAGAGTTTAATAAAAGCAAGTGTTTTGTTAGAAAAGATTGCTCAACTACTTTTGTAATTTTTGAACCATTAAAACAAATTATAACTTATGGCTTTATTATTTATAAAATATTTTGAAATGTATCAGAGAAAGAATTTTTATAAAAACTGTGAAATTAGAAAGTTTTATAAATGCACTTAAAACGTTTTACAAACTCACTCTAAATTATATGCTCCAATTTTTCAATTCTTCTTAAAAATTAGTCGGATTAGTTAATTTTAATACTTGGATTATTAGTTCCATAAATATCTCTACATTTTTATTTGCAGGTCGCTGTGTTATAAACTTATTATATACTTTAGAATAAGTAACGATGTACTATATTATAACAAAATATTATGCGTCGAGTATCCATTATATATATAATTCTATCAGTATCGCATTTTTTGCATAAAAGTTCTGCGATGTCCTTCATTTTTTTAACTAGAGCTTGACTGCCATTTTTCCGAAACATTGAGCTTGGTAATAGATAGGTGTAGGACTTAGTCTGCCAAACGTATTTTACTTTAAAATATACTTGCAGAGGCCTTATTTTGTATTAACACTATTTTAAATATTCTAAAACATACTATAATGTAGGATTAATGTATTATATGGGTGATGTGTGTCGTATAAAATGATTGACATATATTATTCATGTAATATTTATTTGAATATTATGATTGTTCAAATATAATAATTATTTTTACCCAACTCTGAGTCATTGTTAAATAATCAAGTTCTTTGTTTAAAACATAACTTGTATTTTTATTGTTCAATATGTTATAAGAATAACAGATCTCTATCAGTAATCCTATACGGAGACCAAACCGATTTTTAAAATTTTTTCTGTAAGATAGAACAAGAATCAGTATTTCTTCAGCAAAATCAAAATATACATTCAATATTGTTATATTCAAGAAATTCTTCTGATTCTGTTGAAAATCAGTTAATAATATGGTTATACTTCCACCTTAGCTTTACTTCTTTATTTATAACAAAATCACTTCAGGAAGTTATTAAGCCATGCGTAGTAAATAATATAAAATTTATCCTAATACTATCTTTTAAGAATACCATGAATTATAATTAAAGAAATATACTCAAGCAATACTAAAAATAAAACAACATTTTTTTTTAAAAAAATTTCAATTTTAATGATAATAGTAACTGAAAAAATAAGAAAACACAAGGAAAATAGAAATTTTATTCATATTTGATTTATTATTCTATTAAAAAAAAACTAAAAAACAATTTATATTGTCAACTATTATATCGAATTATATAACAGTCAAATATCTTATTGCGAATTATGTATTAGTGAATATATATAGATTACTCAGATGATGTAATTAACAATCTGAATAGGTCTCAAAGGAATTGCCTGTGGTTAATTTAACGAATAAATAATTATCCCTGAATAAATTGTACTGTAAATGTGAATGACAAAGCTTCATCACGTTAAGGAAAAAATAGTCATTAAACTTTTAATATTATAAGTAAGAAGGTACTCCTTTTTGTGGTTCTAAATTATTTTGTTTCAAAATTACGCAAAAATAAAAAAAATGAGCTTACAATTTTTGTACAATGCATATCGACGAGTTTAAGCACTTTTATTATATTATTGTTTGCATTTGTTTGAGGAAATTTTTATCTGAAATTCAGTAGCAGCAAAATGTTACAAAAACTTTCCTTCAGGAAATGTGAATTCAAGTATTTGTCTGACTTGATTCGTCCTCTTTCAATTGCTTTTCTATTTTGTTTATTAGTATCGGGTACAGAAGCAACACGAAGTCTTATTGCTGACAAACCTCTTGTTTTCTTGTAAGGAACATACCAATTACGAATTGTCATCATGAGTAATAATTAACGTTATATGACAATGAATATAATACTTTAAAAAATTCTAAATTGTTAATAAATCTATATATACAATTGCATGAAAATTCCTCCCCATAACTCAAGAACCATTTCTAGTTGCAAAAACTGTTTAGACTCTACATTTACAACATAGCATTTTTATAACTTTTTGATAATTTTACCAACGCATTTAAATTTGACTTTGTCTAGCACATATATTTAACCCACAGGATTACTTTCACACACCCAAGGGAAACACTGTGCTTCAGGCATTTGAGACTAGCTAATGTATGATCCGCAATATGTATCCATGGATAGAACAATTCCAATAACATTAACAGCCGATGTCTGAATTTAGTTCCTACATTAATAAAGTTGTTTTGACAATTAGAAATTTTTACGCCATCTAACTTACTGGTGATATTTCTTTTCGATAAATTAATCTCTTGCAAATAATAAAAGGTTTATAATTGAGAGTAAACATTTTATCAATAATTTCAGTCAGGCATTTTTTTAAAAAAAAATTGAAAGTATTCATATTTCTTAGAATTGTTGTATTATTTTTTTAAATATTCATTTTTTTATTTTTCATTCGGGATTGATTACTTTTATTAACTACGTACTACTAACAACACGAGCGCTATTGGTGATAGATCCCGTAATTTTGATCTTCGGCCGGGAGATGAAGACAACACCTAAACAGGCACCAATCTCTCTTCTCATTTTGGAAAACGCCATTTTAACCGAAAAAATAATAACGAATACATTTAATATCGTGATAACTATTTTATATGAACTTTTTTTAAAAAAAATTGTGTTTTTGTTGAGTACATGTGTCTCATTACTAAATGTAAATTATGTTTCTTGGTTTAAATTTAAGCATTCATACATACTTAATATTCTTTCAATGAAACACGTAACACTATTCACAAATATTAATTCCACAGAATTTGATTTAATTCATCTTAAAACAATTTGTAACAAACCAAATTTATCACTTTGGAAGTAATCAAAATTAATTTCCTATATATACAAACATACTCACTCACACACACACATACATATATATATATATATAACAGTATATATATATACTGTTCATACGATAACAGTATATATATATATATAACAGTATATATGTATATACTGTTCATACGATAACAATATATATATATATATACTGTTATCGTTAAGGAAAATAAACATAAACGAAAACAAATTTGCCTTACTAAAGGTATGTTAAATTGTTTTGACAATAAATTAGTAAAAAAAAGCTTTTCTCTGTATTATTATGATCTTCTTTTATACTGAACAAACGAAAATTATTTTTGTGTGCTCATTTATTGATAAATAATCCATTTATGATTAAATTATTCTGTTGTAAAGGTTTTTACACTCAATTAAATTACTATGAGTATTTCTTTTGTGTTATACTCTTAACAGTTTAAAGAATAATGAATGTTTTTTAAAGCAAATATGATACAAATTTTTGAACTCTCGGCAAAATGCTTAAAATAAAACTAATGTAAAAAAGTAATCATTGTATAAAGTTTGTATGACTCATTTCCTAAAAATTTGTTTTAAAAACTTTACAAACAAATGTAGATTTGATTACGGAACATAAACAAACTAACAATTTTCATTTTCTAAAAACTTCGCAATCTAAAAGGAAATGCTACAAAGATGTACATTTCTCATAACCTTACAAGCATATGAAAATACACCAAATTATGAGTTTTTTTTATACATTTTTCAATAAAATTATAGTAAGGCTTTTTTTCAAAATAAATTTACCTTTCAAGTTCTTAATGGTTTATATTATCTATTAATATATATATTATTAAGCTTAAATTTGGAAACGAAAATAACAATGGCTACTCATTTTAAGTGAACAGTATGACAGGATATGGGAAAAAAAACCGATAGAAGCAAAAACATTTTATACGTAGGATACCATACAAAGTAAACAAACATTAGCATACGAACTTTGTAGCACTTAAGAAAATGTTTATTTCAGAATATTTTCTCACTTTCTTTGGTAAAACTTGTGTTTCATAATTTTCTTTCTAACTTATTTCTAGAGTGTATAACACATGGTTGAAATGCAGGGCGTATTGTACAAAACCTTATGTATGCATAATATAGTTTTAAGAAAAATTTTGGTTATTTCTTTACTAAAAAATACAATTAAGAAGATAAAGAAAAAAAATTAAATAATTTTATACATTACATCTTTCATTAAACAAAACAATAACAAGAGCTTGATATGCATTAAAACATTTCATATATGATTAAATCGACAAGCTTAAGAAAATCGTAAAAAGGTAAAAGAAACGAAAGTATGTGTATTTCACAAAAATTCCGTATCAAATTGAATTCTTCAAATTCCTTCTAACAAGTTTCTTAAGAAGATACTAGATATAATCTACATCCTTAATTTCAAATTATTTGAGTTAAATTTAAGTAACAAATAGAATGCTCACAATTCAACAGCAACTATAGAATATTAGAAAGGCTTACTAAAATAGCATTTGAACTATAAAATTTAAATGGACACAAATTAAAAATCTATAAGATTATAAAATAAAATTTATATCATGGGAAATGATCTTGAATTATGATTTTTTCAAAAATAATTCTTTTTTTTACCTACAAAAAGATATTATCCTGACCGGTTTCCCTGATATTCGTTTCAGTGGTCATCCTTACTAAATTTACGTAGACAATGACGAAACAAGCAGTTAACAATTTCGTGAAGATAATTAAATATGAATTAACTCGATTTATTTATCGTCAAGTTGTGAATATGGAGAATTACAATCTCTCTCAATCTATTCTATCTCAATCCTTAGTTCGTTGTGATCTATTCTAACGTCAGTATTAAAGATTAACCTTACCCAAGTACTCAGATCCGAGAAATCTGATATATATATATATATATTGCTACTCAGATTTAATAGTATATTCACTTCTTAATTGTAAATTTGCTTAACCATGCTTTGTTTTGTTTACAAAAGAGTTGGAAACATAAATATTAAAACAGGAAGTAAACCCAGATGTTAGGACAGGAAGATTCACAGATTGCCTAACATTCTTTCTTATAAAACAAAGTATAACTTTAGGCAAAGAAACATTTAAAATTTTTATCTTAAATATATTTATAAAAATTTTTATTTTACAAAACTTTTGTATGAAATATTATTTTAAAAATTTTATAAATAATATTATTTTTAAAAAAACGTTTTAACTATTTTTAATTACCTTACATTAATATTTCCATAGCCTAAAAGCTCTTAAAATATGCATTTTCTTATAAAGAACTATATATAATATATATAATATATATGATATACAATATACATATACATATAACCATATATATATTAACCATATAGATATAACTATATACATATAAGCATATAAGTTATAAGAGCATAACTATACATACATATAGAGTTATATAGTTAAATTATATATACATATAACCATATATAACTATATATATAACTGTATATATATATAGAGTGAGAGGAAGAGATATATATGCCTAAGATAATCCAAATCGTCTAGATTATTACTTCATTTTGCTTTCATGTTTTTTGAGATCTTAATATGAAACGAGTTCATTAGATTTTTTTATAAATATCTAAAAAAATACACTGCCATAAATTTGTTAGATATTTGTCTAAATAATATTAATAGATGTATATTTATGAAATAATCTAATGGTACTATTAGAAAATTTATTAATTTCTAATGAAAGTAACAAGAGACACAGCAAGTGCATAGGATATTTTGAAAATCGCTTAATTGTATTCTTTGATCCATAAATATTATCGAAAGTTTAACGGAATAACATGTGGTGCTAAAAAATCTAAATAACTCTGAAAGAAGGAATATTGCTTTCAAAACGTAAAGGGTGCTGAAAGATATGTCAATTCAAACTCTTTCTCAGGTAAAACGGACAAAGAAACAAAATAATTCATCTGTCAAGTAGGATACCACGTGCGTAAGAAATACGCATGCGCTTGCCTCTAAAACTCTTATCCACCTCCAGTGGGTTGCTTTTCCAGCAGCACACCCGCGTGGAGCAGCGAAGCGGCTGTACCGCTAGTTTCGGATATCCCGTTGAACAGTGAAAACTATCCGGTGAGCGGCATTGTCGTAGATGTGTTTCGGATGAGAATTTGATGTAAATTTTGGTGCTGACGGATTAACTCCCGAAGTGATGGTACTAAAAGAAAAAAGTGATAAGATGAATACAGTTTTGTTCTTTCTTTTAGCGTTTCATGCTTTTTCAGGTAAGAAATACAATATATATATTTTTTTTTTACTTAGCACGTGTATCGATGGTGAAAATTAATAAGTTTAAAAATAAGTTCAATAATTTTTTTGAGTACTATTCAGTTTTGTAATGATTCCATACAACAATAATTTCTTGTGGGTTATTTGCTTAGTATTCTGTAACAGTAAATCAATAAAGTACAAAATTTTAAAAGATTACATATCGGTATATTGAGAAATTTTGTTACCGTAAATCTCAAATTAATAAGAAGGTTTGAAAGATTGTATCTACGTATAATGAGATTTTTTTTTCTTAAAAAAGGTATTATTATGCATTTAAAATATATTTTGTAATTAAAATCCATTTTATATTAAAAGTACATTTTTCTTTTAAATGATATTTATTTTCAAACAGAAGTTTTACTAGAAGTTCCTTAACCGGCAGGATAATATTTTTTTTATTTCCATGAACAAATTAACTGAAAAAATAAAAGCCCCCTCCTATTACAAAAATCTAATTTTACTTCTATGAGACATACTTAACGCAGCTGTCATTAGAAAAGAAGCTTCGTTTCCATAAATTGCCTCTAATTATTTCTACAATTTTCTTACTAAATTTAATATAGAAATAATCGATAAAAGTTTGTAAGTAAATATTTGCTAAAAATATATGTTAGAATCATTTCCTAACGTAACTGCACACGTAGCAAAAAACTCCCAAAATCAAATTGTATTTTTTTAAAAAAAATTTCAAACTTTTCTCAAGTAACTAATCAGTTTCTATCACATATATTACAATTAATAGGGAGGGGGGAAATGATATAATGCATATTTTTAGCTGTGAAAAAAATAAAAAGCGATTTTATTGCATGTGTTTTGTTGTATTAATCATAAAGCTCACTACATTTGACAAAACGTATTTAAGGTGAAAAGATATTAACTATATGTATGTTTCAAAAGATTGTATATTATTTTCAATACACTTACAGTAAGTGTAATAAAACAGCCTGCAACTAAGAATTTTCCATAAATTCCAGCAATATAAAATGTAATCGATATTTTGCTAATATCTTTTCCACATATTTTAATTCATTCTGATTTACACATCTTTTGTAATTAAAAACATATTACATTTATAATTTTTTTTTCAAAAAAAAAATGATGGTGTTTTTTTTCCTATAAGCATCATTTTTGTAGTCATTTCTCTAAGCAAATGTTCATAAAATATTAAATGAATACATCTTTTATAGAAATGCATATGAAAATATCATTACAAAAGAAAATAAAAAATAACGATTATTATTCTCGGTATCCAAAAACGAAATTATTGACGTAACTTACACGAAAAATTTCATAGTTCGCTTTGAAAATCAGACACATTATCTTAACTAGCATGAACCTCTATTTTACTTAATTAACTAAGCCACGTTAAAAATTTTAATCACAATGCTGGAATTTCATGCAGTTGTTTGCAAGTGAAGAAATATTGTATTTATATATATAATTTCAATATTAAATGACAATTAAATATTTTTAATCAACGTTTTGAAATTATTAATATTCGGTTTGTTGTGAAATAACTTAGCAAAAAAAATATTTTTACGTGTTTTTTATGTCGCAAAATAACAAGCAACATTAATATCGCTTAATTACTGCTTAATAATTACAACACAAATACATATGTGTATGTCTTACAAATTTTTCGTGATTTTTAAGCGAATAAAATTGCGCATATATATGAGAACAAATTTAAATACAGTGAAATATATTTAGTTTTAATTTTTTTTTTCATAAAAAAAAATTCATAAATGTATTTTTAAGTTACAAAATGATTATTTCAATATCTTTTATGAAAAAATATAATTTTGTGCCATTGTTAAATCCAGGTGTCGGGAATATGCGATATTTATGGCCATTAAATGTAGTCTTTTGATCAAAGTTTGATTTTACAAGAAAATAATTATGGATTTAATAAATAGAATGTTAATTCATTTTTAATACAGTGATATTTCGTTTGATATTCAATAAAAGTTTAATTGACTTTAATAAAGCTTAAATTCCTTTTCTGACCACAAGTAAATCTTATTTAAATATGTTCTACATACATTCTAGTACTATAATTTAATAGATACCTTTACATTCTTAATAGTAAATAAATCAGGGGGACCGGAAAGTAATGTTGTTTTTGTACATTAAATTCAAACAGAAAAAAAATTGTCATTTAGTATTCAAATTTTCAGTGGCGGATCAAAAAAATCATTTGATTTTTGAGCAAATTTCTGATTGATGGCATTTTGGACATTATCCGAATTTTCACATTGTTTTGGTACTCAAAAAAATGTTGTAGATAGAATAAATGAAAATATGAAAGCAAAATATCGGCGAGTATATTGAGTGAGGCCATACCTTCCATCCCATTTCATTAATTTTTTTCCAATGTTCGTCTTGCGCAGAGCTGTCTTGCATAATCCTGTTGCAGAATAACACCTTTTCGGTATACAATCGCTGGGCACTTTTCAGTGAAAAATTGATTTATTAGATTCAATTGTTCACAGTAAAGGTTTGCATTCATATTTTGTCCAGGTTTCAGCTCTTCAAAATGTCTACTCTACCAAATACGCAAATGCGCCTTTTAGGGGTGTAAACCTAGTAAAATTAATGAAATGAAATAGGAAGTATTGCTTCACTCAACAAACTCGCTCTTTACTGCACCATCGGAATTTTATTTATTCCGATCACTATAACTTTTTTTCTCACGTCCGAGGCATTCCATGATCCACATATGCCTCCCGGGTGGTGCTAAATGACTAACAACTAGAGCAGGGGTCGCCAAAGTGGTCTATATAGACCCCTAGGGGTCTATTTAACAACAATAGAAGGTCTATCTGACCCAAGGGGTCGAATGGGGGTCTATTGGGACTCGAAGGAAAAACAGTTCTTAGTACGCAAATCACACATATCTAACTGCGTACGTAAAAATTTAAAATATTTTTATAAATGACTTAATATTATATTCTTTATAGAAAATAAAATAATAAATCAGAAAACAATCTGCCCCTTTTTTCCTTATGTGTTTTCGTATGTATACCGTGACGTCACAACTTGACCTTGTGACCAGTTTGTGAAACCTTACGACCTTGTGACCAAAAATATGTGAAACTTTACGAAATGGCTCAGCCATTTATGCTGGCGTTTCCTAGTTCGTATATGGTTGAAGCCGGTTTCAGTCACGTTAATTCAATTTTAACTAAAAACAGAAATAATTTAAATGTGGAGCTTCGAGGGGATTTACGGTTAAAATTGACTAATTTCGAATCCAATATAGCGAACCTTGCCAAGAAACACCAGGCACACTCATCTCATTAAGAAGTAAAAAATCTGTATTTACTTTACTTACTGTTTCTGATTTATTAAATATTTAGACTAATATATAGTTTTATTTTAATTACCTGAAAATTACCTTTGTGGGGGTCTATGGAGATTTCGAAAAATTATATAGGGGGCGATGATCAAAAAAGTTTGGCGACCCCTGAACTAGAGGCTATGGTTACTCGCTACAGGAAGTTGCTTCAGCAACGTAAATCTTTTGTCTTGAATGACCTTCAAATGAATGAAGGTGTCCTCTCTGAGACTTAATTTGCTAAATTGAAGAACATTTTGGTGGAAAGGGGCTTGGGTGTCCTGATGGTCCAAGAGGTGAAAATCACTGAACAAACCCGGGCCTTGACCCCTTATTACAATTTAGAGGTGATGTTTACCAACTGTTCAGGAGCATCATGATCGCATGTCCTGAACACTTGAATGCTCCACCTTTAGAACTTTTAAGAGTTTTTCTAGATGTTTTAATTTTTGAATTTATTCTTTTCAATAATGATTTCAAAGATGTTCTGATCTTTGAATTTCCTCTTTTTAATAATAATTTTTTTTTTGTTCTGGTCTGTACTTTAAGTGTATTTGTAATTCATTTCTGATGTTTGTGCGAGTGGCCAAATATTTATGGATTGAGTTCATTTTTAGCCATATTTAACAATAAAAATTTGAAAATTCCGGTAATGTCCAAAGTTCCAACTCCAGATATTTTGCTCAAAAAACATTTGACTTTTATCAATCCAACATTGAAAATTTGCACACTAGATGGCAATTGATTGTTGATAACGAGGTGTACTACATCTTCGATAGTAAAACTGATCATGATATATATATATATATATATATATATATACAAATTTCAATTATCTCATATATCTAATGCTTAACATCTTTGAATATGATAATGTTTCAACAAGGTATTCCAATCAACAAGTATGTTAATTTAATACATTTCGGTCATTGATCTCATGTTAAATTTGTATTAGCTTTTAAGAGTATATATTATTAGATTTTCATAAGAGTTTTTATTTGGTTTCATTTCTGCGCTGATGAGAAGATTTTCATCGAAATATTTAATTGCATTTTTTTAATCTTAAATATGATTAAAAATAATACATGTGTAATAGTTTTTTTAAAAAAATAAAATAACTGAGAAAAATTTATTTAAAAAAGTAAAATGATGCCCTAAAAATTAAAAATACTTAGTTTACTAATAAAAGGAAAAGCGATTTGAATTATCTTTTTTCCTGAAGCGTAGTGATTAAAAATTATTCATCTTTTAAAGCAGTCCTAATGATAGTCACTTGATCGAGGTTCAGATTTACAAGAACCGTCGAGAAACCCCTCGTGTTACTTCAAATGTGACGTTAATGAAAACAACCAACCAAACCATTTTTTTTTTTTAATTTCTTTTATAACATTATATCAAATGACGCAGAAAATAGAATAATCGAAGTAGATGAGTTATTTTCCTTCTTACAATAATTAAAATTCGACGATACTTAAGTTGGGCACTTCATTCACATCAAACATCCACTCTCTAACACAGGAATACTTGTAAGTAAGCAATAGGATTTATTGTGGAGCTCCTTCGGTAATAAAAGTCAGGATCTTAATCCATATACTTATGATATCACCCAAAATCTACCGAAATAATCACATTTATTACAGGCGTAACTTACTATTTTCACAATACAAATATGCAAAAGAAATATTTCTTTTCAACACAAAGTCTGTGCTCAAATTTTAATCCCTTTCCTGTCATCCTATCGAAATTAAATTTTGCAGACATTTATAACTCCAATGATAATACAATACAGTGGTATGCTCATGCAGCGACGGATTTGGGAATGCGGGCTTTGCACTTACTTTGTGCGCGCGAATTTTAACTGCATCCATTTGAGCTGAAATTTTGCATACGCGTTTAACTTCGATAGAGATCATTACTACTATAGTATGCTCAAACATAGATTGGGTGGGCAGGGAGAGGTGGTAAAGGCCCGTGCCTTGCAATTAACAATTGAAATTTTACACACACATATAGCTCATTTATTTGCAATTTTCTTCTTAAATCTACAGATTAAAATCAAATAATTCAAGTAAAAAAAACATTTTTAAAGCTAAGATGAACTAAAGCATTTTTTTGGTGAATAATATGTAATTAATAAAGGATTTTGGCGTTAATACTTCTTGAATAACTAGATATGATATTTAATTTATCGATAATTACTTATGCATCTCAGTTAAGCACTTCAGAAATTTATGAATTATATATTTTTAACTTTTTTTATTCCATCTTTTAATAAAAGTTTTGTGACTACCGTCCTTCATTATTTTAATGTACTGAAAATTTCCTACTATTAAATTACCAGTCATAACAAGATTCTAATTGTAGATACGAAACATCAAGACAAAATACTTTATTTATCACTGAAGAATAGATAATATAACTCTGTCTCGAATCTCAATTAACTTGCCAATCCTAGATTAAGAATTAAAAATGAAGTCTTAGCTTACAAATCAATCATTCTGATCCCCCTTCCAATTCTCCATAAAGTAGCTTCGTATCTCTGTACTTGGATTAAGAATTATATGAATTCAAAAGATTATTTTCGGTACTTCAATTCAATTTACCTAATAATTATCAGCTTGTCGTTATCCTATATCTCCTCTTATTTTCATTTCAATTTTATTTCACATATATAACACTATCTCTAATTAATCTAATTTGCTTCTTTAATCTAATTCATTTGCAACTGCAATACCAATAATCTGCATTCATCTGCATCAGTTTTGCTTCATCTAATATATCTAACAATGTTTCATTTTGGTTTAATAGGAATTGTAATTTTATTCAAATCAAATTTCTTTTAAATCATCAAGGTTAGTCAAGAGAAAATTGTGAACTGCCCAGTGTCACATCTTCATTTGAAATGTTTTTTTAATTATATTTATTCCAAATAAACCGTCATAGAGTTAAGAATTAAAAAGTAACATAGTAGCATGTGTTTAGAACCATTGTTAAACTTATGCACCTTCATCATATTGTCTATGTGTAGAAACCCACATGCGAAACAGTCTGTACCATAGTTTCTCTGCATAATTGACTTAATGTGTCCAATATCAAATTTGATTTAGCATACCACCAAGATAATTCTAATTTACCAAGAAAAATATTTATCAGACTTATAACATAATAACAAAGTACGTATTTAGATATATATATATACATAATTGTGTATGTATATTAATATATTAATTATATAATTTTATAAGTAAAACATGGTCAATACACGTAACATATTTTTATAAGTGTAAAGGTATATTTTTCATCATTTCTAAATAGAAGAATATTAAGGTAGTATGTAGTTCTCAAAAATTTCAATTATTTTTTAAAAATTATAAATCAATTTATATGTAATGATTGTTGCTCAAAAGCCACTATACACAAAACTGAAAATAATTCAATAGCAGTTAATTTTGTATATATTTTTTTAAAAAAATGTACCTCATCATTGAAATATTATGTTATGTCTTTAAAGTACTATGAATTTCAAAGCAATGTGCCATTTAATTCTGCAACAAACAATTACTATTATTAACATGGGTATCATAAAAGGCTCATGATGCAATCATAAATGTTTGAGTTATTCTTTTATTATATATAAATGTAAAAATTATTTGAGTTATTTTAATCTAAAGTTTCAAAAATTTTTAAACGAAGTATATATGATTAAAAAAACATAAATTGAAAAAAAAGTAGAGGACAATTATAGTTAATGTTCGAAAAATTGCTTCAAGCTTTATTTTTAACATAGGCTTCGACAAATATTTTAATTCCAATTAACGTGCAAGTTTGTCACAGGGGTTTTATTCTTAAATTTAATCTTGTTAAAGAAAGTTAATTGTATGCAGTCAAAAGACATTAAAAACTATTAAATGCGATTCTTTATCTTCCTCTTATTTAATTGGACAATTTTTTTATCACAAATATACCTAGAAATAGTATATACTGATATAAAGAAATTTTAATATAAGTTCATTTTCACGAAATGAAATGAATTCATAATTCAAAAAATTACCTTTTATATAATTTAGTTTCTTACTGTTTAATTAATCTTCTCTGTTATAATTGTATAGAAATTCAAATGAGTTGAGTTCTAAAGATTTATTTTAAATGGGAAGATAAGAATTTCTGTGTAATTAATTGACATTATTTTGCATTTTAAAAAGATTTATTTTAGAATTGAATATATAATTTTTAATATTAAATTATTCAAAACTAAAAACTTCAAGAAATTAGTTATCATATTATGTATATTAAAACATATGCTTAAAATAAAATACTATTCTTTTTATTCATTAAAAAGGAGCCAAAAAATAAGAACTACTTTTTACATTGTTTTAAAAATTAAATATTTTAAGATGATTTTCACAGTTTAGAAAATTTTCTCACACTAATTTTAATGCTTCATTTCAATATTGCAAATAGTCATGATTTGGTTTAAAAAAAGCAAATAATTTTATATTATTTCATTAAAGGGAATAAACGCATTTACATAAAGCATTACATTTTTTGTACACCTAAATTTGTGAAAATAAATGCTAATAGATTTTTCATTCTTTTTTGCATTAATTTAGGTATGATCTCATTTTTTTAGATTTAAAACCCCACCCTATATTAATAATTTAAATTATTAGTGCATTCTCCATTGAAGTACAGTCTAATCAGAATCTAATACCTTATGAGCTCACGTATACCACCGATTTCTATTGGCTATGATCCAATCTGTCACACCCATTTTTAGGTAATGTCTACTGGATGATAAGATGATTTTTGTTTATTAATGCATGGAATTAAAGAAGCCGATTTGAAAATAAAAGTAATAAATAATTTTAATGCTTCATTTAATAAATTTTAATTGTTTTTTTTTTCTTATTTATAGTTATTTTATTTTTCTCTAAAAATTTTTCAAAGCTTTTCCATATTTTTCTAGTATTTAAAGCGAAGCTCATTACATATATATTAGATAATTTCATATTAAAATCTGGTAGCTTCTATGCGGGGCAAATACAGAAATGTAGTGAATCAAAAATAATTTTCACATTATAACTATATCAATTTAAAGAATAAAAAAGTCCATGTTGTAAGAAATTTCCTATTTAGTTGTTATAAATATTCCGTCTTTATACACAGATATAAGTTTCGTATCTAGTACTTTAGATCATGGATTGCTGTGTAAATAAGTAAACATGTGGGTTTCGTTATTCTAATCCGATATAATATATCACTCATTACCAAACACTTTCTACTTCAGTGAAATATTATAAAATATTCATTCGGGTAAAAATCTCACAGAATAATCTGCAATAGTAAGGTAAAAATAATTCCATAAGCCACTTTCAGTGCTGATTAAAAAATAATATCTTCCTTCTGTTTTTAATAGAAAGAAGATATTAATTTTTGTAAACATATTTTGCACTTTTTCATGTTTATAAAACCATTTCTGCTATAAGATTTATTTTCAATTTTTAATTTTTACTCATAGTATATGCTACATAGTAATATTACTAATTATTTACGGAAAATAATATTTTATAGCATATTCCATTAACATGATCTCTCTCTTTAACATGATCTCATCGCCAAAAAAATTGTAAGGTATATATTACGAGTTCAATTTTAACCTAAAGTAAAAACTATTTGACGTTTCATAAAATTTAGCTTTTATTTAATGATCTGCAATAACTGAAAGATATTGAACAAAAAGTTTATAAAGACTTTTAATACGTTTTAGATACATAAATAAATATTTAAGAAATTCGGATTTTGAAAATTGTGAAAATATGGTAATAATTTTCTATTTCAAGCAAATGTAAAAATATTTTTGATGTTACAATTGTTTTAATACGCATAAAATTATTTTTAGGCATTACTATTAATTTATTACAATTTTATGAATGAATGATTTTCTTTTAAACGATAAGAAGTGATTACTTATTAGTAGAAAAGGTTTTCATTCTATTATTGAGTACGTAGTATATAATTTATAAAATGTAATTACTGGGAAGTATTTGCAAAGTACCTTTAATTAAATATCATCTATTTAAATGAGGAAAATTTATTTTTATCATCATAAATGTTAAACTTTTAATACATATTGTGTAACTCCAAAATGAAAACATCAGTTAAAATGTGTTAATAACATATTTGTAAGTAATGTATTCGAAGTAATTACGAAATAATTTCTTGGCGGGTATTTCTAGTCACTAATTAATTTGTCGACAATTACAGAATAGTTTCTAATGCAATATAAATTGAGCAAAATGTTAATTTTAGATTTGAAGCCATTTTAATACAGATGTAAATACAACTAGTTGTTATTGTAGGATTGTGAGAATTCATTACTATGCCTTAAGAAATTTGAAAGAATATAGGAGGAAACTCCCTAATCCTTTTCCATAAACTTTTGAATAATTGTTACCATAGATACAATTTTATTTCAAATATATATTTTCACAATAATATGTTCCACACTTTAGATATTTTATATGAGTAACTTCAATTCAAATGTCTTAAGCAAAAAAGTTATACATTGATTAATCAGATCGGCATTTACGAGAAGGAACGTGAATGAAAATCAACGAAATTACTTGAAGTATGTATTGATTGTTTGAAAATAAACTAATGAATATACAACTGACAAAATATGCTTTAAACAGAAATGTAGATCTTAACTGCATGTATTACGTGCTAAACACATTTAATTTTATAAAAAAAGTAATATTGCATTTAATTTTTCAATTAAAAGCTATATTTCAATTAATCTCAATAAATTGAAATTATTAGAAACTTACTATAGGAACTTTGGAAACACACTAAGAATATAATAGTTTCATTAAACTAATAAAATGAGCAAAATATATATCATTATCTTTTGATTAATTTGTCACTCCAAAGATTCTGATATAACGCATTTCTAACTTAGATGAATTGCGTGCATCACATGTCTAAGTTTTGTAAATTAAACTGAAAAAATAGTGGGAATGCTCAAATTTGCACAACGTATGTATTTTCATTATATTATCTATATATTTACAGTAACTTTAATAGAAATACTAAATCAGTAATACAGTGTCTCAAATTCGTTTATTTAAAAAATACGCTGAATTCTTCGTTCGTATATATATATATATATATATATATATATATATATATATATATATATATATATATATATATATATATATATATATATATAAAGAGAGAGAGAGAGAGAGAGAGAGAGAAATTTATATTTGCTAACCGTTACGTGATGTATTACTGATCAATATTACACACCATGTTCAAATTGAATAGAATAATTTTAAATGGGATTTGGCATTATTTTATCTGAAAGGTTTTTACTAGAATTTTTTTTTTTAAATATTCATTTCTTCAAAAAAATTCATTTCCACTGAAAACTGATTATAAAATTGCCTCTTCGCATGAATTCTAGATATAATGCAGTTTATTTTAATTATTGCTCCAATTTTAAATAAAATCAGTGAAAATTTTGAAATAGTTGATTATCTTTAATTAGTGAGCCTTTTTAGAAAAGAAAATATTTTTGTTTATTTTATCGCTCTATGTCTTTAGATTAATTTTCAGAAAACGTATAGAATTCTTTAAATAGGAAAAAAATCAAAGGATTATTAAGAGTTGCGTTAATCAAAAGAGGATATCCTAAGTTTCAAATTTATAAACTAAGGAAAAACAATACTTGTGTGATGGAATAATTGAAAATATGGCAAAACTATTTAAATATTATTAAAGTTTAAAAACATCCCCATTAATTCAAAGTATTTTTAAATTACTAAGATGCTAATTAATTACATATTTCATTGATTATATATATATATATATATCCTTTAAATTTAATTAATTCCAAAATTTACCCTATATTTTATCTACCATTGTATTCCTTTCATTGCTATTTCGTTATCCCCATTCTTTTTAATATTTTAATTTATGTGATAACATGATTTCCAAAAATATTTCAATCTGCATTTCCAACTCTTAAACTAAAGGAGATATTTACAAGATTCTCAGACTCCATGTAAAATACCTAACGATCCCTACACGGACTACCATATGATCTGTATTATCTTTAATAAAACTTCCTTGGAGAAACAAACTGGTGGAAATTTTCTAGAACTTCTTACGTAATCATCGGAGTTAGAAGGCACGTTCACAGTTATCTCCCTCCATCTCGTATGAAGATAAATTAAATTTATTATTTCTAGATTAAGATGTTTCCTTATTGTGCCATGACATAAGCCCAAAACGTTTTAAACTCAATATTTCCAAAGTACTGAATTATATATATATATATATATTTTTGTGTGTTTTTGTTTTTTTGTTTTTTAAAATGTGTGATTGTGTGTGTGTGTGTGTGTGTGTGTGTGTGTGTGTGAGGTTTTTGTGTTTGTGTGTGTGTGTGTGTGTGTGTACAGAGAGAGAAAGAGGTTTAACATTCAAATAATTACTAATTAGACAGAAAATAATTTAATAGTTTTGCGCATGCGAAAATAATAATTTAAATACGTTCTTAAAACACAAGTTAAGATATTTCTGCAAAAGTACAATTCATGTTTTTTCTTCTAATTACAGTTTAGCAAATTATTATTATTTTAGCTTTATTTTTAATGTTTTTAATTCTAATCAGTTCAAATATAAATACAATGTTTTTCTGAAAAGTAGCATATTTAAATAAAAGCAATGACAGCTCGCCGCCTTTTTTATTGTCTCTTATTACTATTTGTCACCATCAGATTTAATACTGTTAGTAATTCGTACGATATTTTTAAATATTTCATTTGTGTAAGCTTTAGTTTCATTATTGATTTAAGAAAGTTGAACTGAATAAAGGTCATGCCAGTTATACGTTGTAATATATTTATATTTTCGATTTTGAAGTAAATTGCGTAGATACGTTACTTTGATTTACTTTAGTGTTTAGCATGAATTTATTCTTAAGAACTGTATTTTGTTCTCATTAATATTATATATCCGGTAATCGATCAATATACTCAAAGAATACTAGAAATGTGCACATATATGCATTATAAAATACTTCTTAAGAAATACATATTTAAAATTGAGAACTAATCAGACAAACAATTACATGTCACATTCGTTATAAAGAATACATAGTACTTAAATATGATGTAATGTATCTTTTAAAGTATTTCTAGAAAATACCATAATGACATAATAAAAGTTTTGTTCTCTTTAAATTAACATTTATATCTGTTTAAATTAATTACTTAAAATATTGATTAAATGAGAAAAATAATATTGAATTACAGAAATCTAGTTTTACAAATATGCGTGTCAATTTCATCACAAAAAAGAATTTCAAAAAATAATAAATAACTAATATAATTAATTTATTAAGCGAGGCTTCTATGTTCTAAATTTATGGATAAATTTATATCCTGGTATTATTTTTCAGTTTCCATTTACTTATTCAAATTTGTTTTTTGAAATCACCGGAAATGAAAGAAATATCGTTACTAACATCATTTTCAATTGCGAAATTCCTTGCATGTTTTATCCATCATTCCTGAATATCCAATTGCTTTTCTTCTATATTATCCTTACAAACTAGCACACTGAGTCTCAAATCTTGAATTTAATTTCATTCTTTGAGAAAGAGGATTGTTCTACCGGAAGAAAATATTGATGTTCCATGCAGAACAAAAGAACCAAAAATGTGTACAAATTGAACTTCGGAAAAGGAGCGAATATCTCTCAATCCGTGTAAAGATAGTTTATTAAAATCAGAATTGATTTTTTTGCCACGTAACGTGAGAAGTTCTTGGCGTACGCTCTTACTTTTTTCCCTCTCTTTCTTCTGATGTATCTGCTTTATCCATGAGAACCGACGTCAGAGATCAATTTCCGTGGCTACATCAGTTTGAGGCTCTGGAATAATTCAATTATCTTTGAGCTCCGAAAAATTGAAATTGCTCCCTTTTTCCCGAAACTTCAAAAATGGAAACGTCTGTAATTCTTATCCAGACGTTCTCCGGGATAACAGGATTATTGTTATTGCTTGAAGGATATTGTCGTTGCATGTTCCTGGTTTATTCCTTCAAGCGAAGTAAAGTTAAAAATTAGTTTTCTGAGCCTGTCAGAGTAATAAAAGTTTATCCCAGGACCCTCTTCTAAATATAGGCAGTATGCCATTAAAGCTGTGGTAAAACGTAAATTAGGAGTGACATTAAAAATTGAATTACATACACGAATGGCAGTAGCAATACCTTTCGTCTTAGGTTTGCTCTCATTTATGGTTATATTGATGATGAATTTCGAAGCATAAAAGCAGACACATTAAGATACGAAAATAAGATTAGGGTAGAAAGTATCAAACTTTAAGATATGTTAGATGCCTCCCCATTTATGTTTTATTAATATATTTTGACGTAAAGAGGAAACAAAATCGAGTATTTTCGGTAACTTATAAAACCTCTATTTTTAGTTCTTTTTGGTGATGAAACTCTATTATCTAAAGAATATTCTACTTTTTTTTATTTTTGATGTACTGTCATTACTTCAGATTTGAATAAATACACGTGATCAATTGAGAAGCTAAAAGTTATATATATATATATATATATATATATATATATAGACAGATACACACACACACATATATATATATAGACAGATACACACACATATATATATATATATATATACAGAGAGAGAGTTTATTCTTTAAAGCCTTTACTGCTTTTTTTTATTATATTCATATAATTTTTTATATATGTAAGTCAAGAAATACACTACTCAACAAAAAAAATAGAGTAATACAGGTATTCTAAACTCAGAAATCCTATACATTCAGTTCTGTCTCACAAAACTGTTTCCTGAATTCTACTAGAGTAACTATCTTAATAGACCATTATTTAGTAAAACAGTGATAAATTGACAAAATAAACAGGATAATGTTTCAAATTTAATGCCGATTTTCTCAAATAAATAAATTTAAGCAACAGGAAATAGATTTACTCTAATTTGAAACGCATGTGAAATACAATAAGATGTAACCATAATTCAACTTATATATATATATATATATCACAGACCTACAATAAACTTCCAAAACAGCAGAGTATTTTTTAGCAATTTTACTTATCGTTCTTTATTTGAAAAGATTTTAATTTACGTATCTTTTTATTTCTTTATTTTACTTGCGTAATTATAGACAATGTGTAAACTTAATGAGTTAATTTACCATTCCACACAATAGCTGTAAATTACAAAAAATAAAGGTTGTACATTATATCTAGAACTATAATTTTTAAAGTAGGTGTTGAAGAAAAAACTTTTCCACTTATATCTATTACTGACAGATTTCTTATATGTAAATCAGCAAAATGAGAAAATATTTTTCTCTGAAGCATAGATTTATATTAAGTCCAAGTAAAAATTGTTCAATTTTATTGGTACTGCTATTTGAATACATTGCGAATTAAGAGAAAACATGTGTTTGGATGTGAGCAACGTGTTTGAAAACGAATGTATCTATAAAAATATATTTAGAATTTGAAATTTTCTTTTATAATATGCATAGCTTATACCATAATCAGTATACATTTAACCTGTAAGGATCAAAAGTTTGAATATATATATATATATATATATATATATATATATATATGAAAGAATTAAAAATTCCATTTACACTGATGCATTTAATAAAATAGCAGTCTATTTCTTAGATTGAGCCTGATCTTTATTGCTTAAAGTACTTCACATTTTGACATCACAATGGAAATAAGCATTCCAATACACAGTGCTAAGAGACGTAGTTTCCCACCACAAGCGTGAGAAAAAAAAGTGTAGAATAGAACGCAAGACACATTCAATCAGTCTATGTGAAACTGATATCGAGTTCACAGTTACATTTAAAACACGTGAAGTTTAGTTAAAATAAAGGAAGTAAAGTAATTATGCAGGTTCTCATAATTTTTCCCTTCTTCAATATTGAATCCCTGGACAGGCGCTATTCTAGGGTGGATAATTTCATAAAGAAAAATCTGTTTGACCAAAATATTAGATGTTTACAAGTTAACAAAGCATAGTAACTGAAAAAGCATTTACTTAATACCGTAATTTACATCTAAATTTACAATATCATGTTAACAGACAAATGCTTGAAATCATTATTATTGTCAAGACATTTTTAAAAACTTTTGTTGTGCATGCTTAAAATTTAACATCAATTCAAGTACTTATTGTATGTTGTGCTTATAAGTTTATCATCAATTTATGTAACTGTTATGTGATGAGCTTGACAGTTTTAACACGATTTCGTGTTCAGTACTACTTCATAGCTGGACGTAAATTCTTAAACTTAAAAAAATGTGCACTGACATTAAATGTTTTAGGCATTAAAATTTCCGAAAATTCTCATTTAGAATACCAACAAAGTGTTACCAGAGCAACTTACACGTGTAAAACAATATTCCAAATAACATGTGTCAAACAAATTAATTTTCAATTAAATCACACAAAACATTAAATGCAACATCCATATGTATGAAAATGTATAAGTTTACAATTTAAAATAACTTAAAGGGATTGCATCACAAATACAATGTTTGATGGCATTTTTCTTTGATCTAGTCTACAATAATTTCTCAAACATAAAATTATTCTCTATCTATCCAATTTGTATCTGAAGACATGTGATCTTTTACGACAAAACTTATCACACTTGTCCGCAAATGTATACAATTGTCTTGTTTATTTAATTACTTACATTAAACTATTTATAATTTATATTAGATTATCTATTCCTTTATACACCGTACATGACAAATTACCTAAACCTGAAATTCATTTATTTTAATTCAAAACATCATTTATAAACTTAAAACACTATTGAAAATTACACTACTTAAAAATATGCCTTCATTTCAAAACAAATCGCTTGTTAAATATTCCTTATAAAATAACATATTAATTGTCATTATAAATATTCATTTAAAAACAACGTACCAATTCATACTTATCTTGAGCTGAAGTTTGAAACCAAAAAAAATTTTTTTTTTAAATCTATTTCATTGGAATTAGAAGATTATCTCATTTCTAGATGGGTGAATATTGCACAGTTTTTAAAATATTTAGAGTATCTTCAATTTTGAAGTTTCTTTGCATTCTCTTTCTGACTCAGAATCATCAAAGTTTTAAATTCTTCCATGTTTTTTTTTTTTTCTTTCTTGTTTAAATTTCGTGATTTGATATGTTTTCTTTTTTTCTCATGAATAATAGTTTTAATTCGTTTTGGAACGATTTCCTCAAATACCTTAAAGAGTTTGATAATTTGGAATGTTGGATGGCTTTGGAAGATGCAAAAGATTTGAAATTAGCCAAGTTGGATAATTTCTATTTTTTTTAAATTTTGCAGTATTTAATTTAGTTGATACATTTTGCAGTCTACATAGATTTTTATTTTATTAATTTTTGTTCCTTAACTAGAACTAGTGATTCTACACAGACATGAAGAAGTTAAGGTCTGAGTATTTCGCCATTCAGCGATCCTGCAGACTAAAAGAAGCATCCTGGAGTATTCTTAAAATTGACAGATCACTAAATGTTTCCCTCCTATAAATTAATATTGTAAGTCCATCATTATATTACAGCACAAAAGCATCATTTATCATTACAATGGAAATAATGGAATGTACTCTAATACAGCGCGTTGAGCGACGTAGTTTACTTTGCAAGAGAGAGACGAGCAAAATAGAGCAAAGAACATTCATCAACTTTTGTACCCAGTTGATGTCAAGATCACAGCTACAGTTAAGTCACATGAAGTTGGTTGGCAGGTGTACTTGGATGAAATAATATTTTCTGAAAAAAAAA
>BMAW01058274.1:0-20178 GCA_019974015.1 Nephila pilipes | reverse complement strand
TTTTCTAAAATGCCCAGGACCCATGTGGCGACCGGGAACGATAGAATTGTCCCACTATAGCTCATGCATGTCGTAAGAGGAGACTAAAATGGGTACCCAGCGTCTAGGGATGTAGCCGGGCACCTTGCCCCTGGTGATTATATCAGAGGACCTCGGGGAATAGTGATCGAGGCGCCCTAGTGATCTTTTTCTTTCCCATGGGGTTTACTGTCTTTGGTAAACACGGGTGACGCGCCCCAGGGTTACCCTAGCAATCCGTCTCTATTTTTGACCCTTCTTCTTTTCCACCAATTTTTGTCTTTTTTTTTTTTAATTTCTTCGCACCTAGACCACAGTTAAATCTTGTTTGGCGCATCATAGCCACATCTGGCTCTTGTGCCAATAAACTTTACATTCACTCACACTCTAAAAAGTCCAGTTTAAGTGGAGATCCTCGGAAGTTCCTCGAATCAAATAACAAAAACTTAACACTCGCATAATCAAGGATTAGTTTGAAGATTGTCGAAATTCAAAGACCTACAATAATAATATTTACGATAAGATGTACTTTTCGTCATACTGACATCGATAGGAATATTGTCAAGTTTTCATCTAGCATGAGTACATTATTTTAGCTCTTGATCATGCTGGGAGGCCGGTGTATAGTATCCTCAGCAACCCCCATAACTGACGCTCATTAATGATCTAATTTTATTAACGCTGCAATAAAAAACAACACGAAAGGTATTGGTGATGGACTTCAATATTTTTGAATCTCGGTCAAGTGACAAGGACGACACTTGAACTGGAATTTCACTCGCCAAACTTCCACACCACGCCAGTCGAAGACTTAGAACCTCGTCAGATTTGAAGTGTAGAAGCCCCACTTAACAGTAGACCTTTTGAGAAATCTGGACTAGAACCTATCATTTGTGAGAAAAAAACAACACTGGTCACGAGCTTACGATCATGACCACTCGGCTATCGTGTGCAATTTTAGTAGAAATCGAGTCATAATTACATCAAAAATTCTACTTTTCGAACATTGGCGTCTGCTTCATATTAAATTTGATTCAATGATTTGAATCTACTTATTGAATACCTAAATACTCTACAGAAATAATAATTTATTTATTTAAAATAATTTAAGGGGTACTCTGAGCCTATCAGAATCAAAAACATATTATTTGTGAAGGATCCAAAATATCGATAGGATAGAATAAACTTTAGTTTAATGGATAATTCAGCTCTGTGAATATAAAAAGAGCAACGTTTTAAAATTCAAGTTTTCAGCTCCTATTCGTGTTTCATTTTGGTTCTTTTTTTTAAATCGATTTCTTATAATAATAATTAACAGTTGAAAAATATGTATCCACTGTAATTTTGCCTCATAAGTCGCTACGCAAATATAATGAGCAAAACGGGTAAAGAAACTTTGTTAAGGTATTATACGTTACTTGCTAAAAATTCGATTTAGCATAAACCGTTCTATAACATCAAACCTTGACATCATTTATTATAAAACAATGAAAAAGTAAAAGAGATGGAAATTAAAAAAATATTACAAATATTCTTAAATAGGTTTATAACTGTTTAACTGTAAGAAACTGTTTATCACTAGATAAGATACCACTTATAAGCTTTTGAACTTCTTTTTTATTTTTTGTCACAAACCACCCTACAATACTTATCTTTTGTTCGATTAATAACAAATCAAATCATTTGAAATATATTGGTGAATTTTAAGTCATGTTACGAATTCAAAAAAAAAAAAAAAAAAAAAAGAAAAGAAAAAGAAAAAAAATTGATATTTTTTTTTCATTACACGTCATTGATCTAGCTTTAATTTCTGCAAAATGTTTACTCATATCATTTGTATTGGAAGAGAACAATAACATTCTTCTCTACAGAAATAATTATCTAGCTTATTATAACTGTTTTCACAGGATTCAAAGACGAATGTGTTAATAACCTTCCATCAACTAAATTTTTGAAAAAGTCTTTTCTCGTGTTGTGAATGAAATACTCGAAGAAAATTAAAAAATATTGTTAAACCCTGAGTAAAATTTTTAACAAATAAAAGGTTTAGAAAAATGAATTATTTGAAGGAGGGAAAGAGAAAAAGTCAATACATAAAATTCGTCTTTATAATTTACAAGACAGTATTAGACTTGAACATATGTTTTACAATTAATTGAAATATGATTATCAGGACCATTTAAATATTTGTTTCAAAATGCTTTTGTGATGAAGGAATATCTATCCAGTAAAGGATTTAAATGCTGCTTCGACGATAACTATTCTTTGCAGTTTCTTAAAAGAATAGAAAACGTTTGCCTCTATTTTACTCTAAATTTTTTCCTCTATGAAATAATTAAATAAAAGATGCGTTTTAAAAAGTATATATGATTTCTTCTCCTCCTATTTTACAGAAAAAAATTATACTTTTCCTTAAATACTGATCTGCAAGAAGGAACCAGAGTTTTTTCATCGATTATAAAAGTTTTTAAAGAATCAAATCTACTATTGGATCTCTTAAACACATTTTGTTTAGAAACCGAAGCACGTTTGAGGTTTTTGTGAAAGCAGTATATGAAAATTTAAATTATTTAAATGATTTAATAAGCATTATAAAAACAAAGAAATTTCATTCGTGGGGTTTGTGGCCCAATGCAAACCTTATTCAATGCAGCAATAACGTAGTAAGCAAAATTTTTCATGAGAAATTCTTCAATTCAATTTGTGTCCAACTTCATTTTCATTCACAGTTTTCATTGATTATCGTAAACAGCTTGACAGGAGTTGGTAAGTACTTGAAAATATAATGCTTTTTCATTACATAGCGAAAAATTATTTATATTAGTTCTTAGTGTGTTAAAAATTATGCGGTTAAAGGAATATTTTTTCAACGTTTTTCTGAATTTTACTTGGTGTGTGTGTGTGAGTGTGTGTGTCATCAAATTTTCGATCGTTAATTTAACCAACTTCCCATCAAGCTAGAGCTTTGAAATTTTGGGAATCGTTCGTACTCGCCTAACAATGCAATATTTAGACGTTTGCGGCAAGTTTTAACTAATATTTCAATAATTTTAATAAGTCAAAATATTCTTTCCTCTCGGTGCTTTTAGGATTGAGGAAACAATTTCTTTCCTCCTCTGGGAGCACCGGGCACTCCCCACGCAGCATGCGGTATCGTAAACCTTTTGTACTCACAAAGGGGAGATACTATCTCCCCTTTACTATTTCCGAGATAGTAAGGGTTGCTGACTTTTAGTCAGTAATCATTCGCAAGAAAGAAAGTTTCCAATATTTGGCGCCATGTCTTATCACAATAATTTTTTCTGAATTCTGGTTCCCATTCTTTTTTTAATAGAATGACTTACAAACTTTCAAATGCATGTTTTGATTTTATGAGTACTATGAATTTTTTAATACTCTCACAAATGTCTCTTTTTAAGTGAATTTTAAAGTTAAAAATAACTAACAGTTTTAACTAATATTTCAATAATTTTCTCTAATAAACTTTGCCACCGTATAAAAACGTTGTTTTTAAAAACGTTGGTTTTTATATCGAATTATTAAGCAATAGTATTATAAATACATGTTACCTGAATTTCTGAAATTTTTTCGTCATTTAGTCACTAGAAAATTTAGCTTTTTTTAAAAAAAAAATATGCATATTACAATAGCTGTGAGTGTGTATTAATGTAAATATTAAATCACATTATTTATTGCAAATTTAAGTTTTGAATACAGAAGATATTTAATATGGTTGTTCACTATTTTTTACTGTCCACAATTCATGTCAATTTTCCGTCTAGAGGGGGTTGATATACCCTAAATCTGCTGAGGATCTTGCTCTTTCAATTGGCGTGATGTGGAAGTTTGGAAAGGGAGGTGCCAAGTCAGGTGTCGTCCACGTCACTTGACCGAGGTTCAAAATTACGGTTTCCGTCGCAAATAGCCCTCGTGTTGCTTCTAGAGTGACGTTATTAAAGAATCACACCATGTTAAAAATATCACTTTCCATTGGTAAATTATTTCTTGAGTGATTAACAAAAGTTAGTAATAATCTAAATAGCGAATTTACATTATTCTTTAATTTTTATATATCAGTTATTTTAAATGTTCAATTAGTTTTCTGTTGAAAATATAAGCATCAGCTCTTAATCGGGGGGAGAAACAGCTATATTAGAGGGGGGAATTATAGTTAATTCAGAGAAAAATCAGCTGATAGTTAAATTTTGTATAGTATATTTAATTTATATATTGCACTGAAGTATAATAATTTGTTATGCATATATTGTCTCGTAGATATAAATATTCGTGACCTATTATGACAATTTTGAAACTGAGCAATAACTTTCAAATGATTCATATGCACAGTTAATTAAAATCTGATGCCTTTCATGGCTATTTTTAAAGTATGTACGGTATTCCTTTTAGCTGGTTTCAGTGTATGTATTCCAAACACAACATCATATATTTAATTTTATTTGCATTATTGCTAAAGTAATCGTTTTAAAGAACAAAAAGAAAAATAATTGTTTCATCAGTAATTGTATTTAGTGTTGGATGAAGATGATAGTACATTGCATGTGATTTTTTCTCAATAATTGTCGTAGATACCGAGGGATAAAAAAAAAAAATCAATACATTGGTATTCGTTAGTTGTTAAATCGAAATGGAATGTGCCAGACTTGTTTCTCTTTGTTATTTACGTATTAATCATAGTTCTCTTGCCAAAAATAAAATAGTTTTGGTAAAATCTTTTTAATACAACTAATTAAAGATTTTACCGCGTTTAAGTAATTACTTACAAAAAATAATTTGAAAGCACAAAATAAAAGTCTCTCTCTCTCTTTTTTTGTCCATAAAATCATTTTCTGTTGAAATAAATTTTTAGCCACCCAAGGGGGCTATTGTTTCAGGTAGGATTTAAATTGGTGTAACAGATCACTTTTCAAATTCTTAATAGGTAAATTCGATTTCTTATAACCATGTTCTATGTTATGATTTTATGGTTCTGTCCATAGACTTAATATTAAATTTTTCTATGTTCTTTTATATTCAATTCAACAATTTACCTTTCATTTTAAGTACATTTAGCTTAAATATATTAACTTGAATAATTTATCATTTGCTTTAATTTTAACATCGGAACAAGTATATTATTGTCTATTTCAATATTTCATCATTTCCTGTAATTCTAGTATTTAAATGAGTAATTTAATAACTACAGGGTGTGTCCCAAAAGTAAGTTGAATAAAAAAAAGTGAAAAACTGAGCACCTTGGGTGTCTAAATTTGTTCTTTGCAAAACTTTGCATACAACATTTTTTTTCTTCTTTTTGTTTAAAAAATTTTAATGTCATTCATGTACAGCTTGCAATTTTTTTGAAACATTTAAAGAACTATTTTAAGTTCTTCATTCATTAAAGAAAGTACAAACATTATTGGCAATTCATTGGGTCACAATGGTTATTCTATTTCAACGTTTTCACTTAGCCTATAACATTTTAAACCGTTGTATGTGTAAAATGTTGAAATTATCGAACTATACATTTAATAAACAAATATTTTTAAGGAGACCATCGGAGGGTTTATTCGTAGAATCAAGTGGAAGAAGTAATCACCGCTTCTTTCTGATTATGTTGACCTACCATGCGTTATACGAATTTTATTTCGATGAAAATAGTGGGAGTCTGATCGCTCTACAACTGTTGTGCAGATCCATTTCCGATGCGTTTGTCACTAGAGATGAAATTATTGGTTCTTTGTGGAGATTCAGCCGCAACAACATATTCCTGAGTAAAAGAACTGAAATGATTTTTGATAATGTGAATCTGATCCATCCAGAGATTACTGTCCCGGGCCCAAGATCGTTGCAGCATCTATGTCGATGTTCCTTGTGACAAAGATTAACAGACAAACATCAACTACCAGAGGGTACTCAGAATCTAGGTTTACCTAAGGTTTTGAAAGAGTATATCGACTTGGAAACGTAGTGAGCTGAAACTTCTGATTTTATGCCATTCCAGAACAACTATTAATATTTAAGAATACTGTTATGAATCATGCTGCATAATTTCTCAAGAATTAGAAATCATCAATTTCTCAATTTCTCAAGAAACCTTGTAATTCTGCGAATTTCTCGGTCATGTGAAATTGAATATAATTGGGATTTTAGACAATTGTTTTAAAGAGTTAATAAAAATTATGAAGCATTTTTTTATTTGATGAAATGTTTAATCACAATATATGTACAGATAACATGGCGAGCGACACACACTAAAAACACTTTTCGTATAACAAATGGGTTGATAAAACATCTTGCATTAATTGTTACAACAGTCGGCTGTTTCAATACTCCCTCCTGTTGTATTATTACTTAAATTTACAAATTAGGTACATAATTGCCTGCTTACTTAAACGCTTAATGCATTTACAATATAAGGACAGAGAGACTAATTATTACATGAAAAATAAATTGTAAATTAAATATTAAAATCGCGTTCTAGATTATCATTAATATTCGTTGATTTCGTAAAGTCGATTTTTATTTAGTAATATTCTTAGATTTATTTTTTTTTTTTTATCTTTCAATTGGTGTGTTTTATATATGATTAACAGAACTTGAAAGAAATAAAACTGAAAAATATAAACAAAAGATACATCTAATCTTTGTTTCAGCCTATGTATGCTAAAACGTTTTCTCTTTGTACGCTGCGACAGAAAAATGCAGAAACAATAAACCCCATGGGAGAAAAAAAATAGAACAGCACCTTACTTCGAGGTCATGATCACAAATTGATGAGTTCTATGGCTTTCAATTATGATAAAATAATATGTTTTCAAAACTTTAATAATTATCAACTACTTAAAATATTAAAACTGTAATTTCTTTATAAAATGGAATGTAGTAAATATCCTTTTGCAGCGTGTGTGACATCTCCCCCTCCTTTCTAAAGCATAAATTCTCTTTAAATTTCTTTAACAGCATATAAAATATTCTAAAAATGTTGTAAAATATTTTAAAAAGTAAAACAAGCTCGAAAATGGTTATAAGAATATATTTATTGAAAATACAATCAATATAAAGGATATAATCGTATTTGAAAATTTTTATAATGCATCTAAATTCGAAACTGATGTAAATAATTAATTTTTCAAATATTCATTTAATACAAAATGTGTAATTGTATTTGGAACTTTTCCATGAAAGAATGTATTTTTTGAAATGCTATCAATTTTATATATATATATATATATATGAAAAAGAAATTTTTTTATGCAGCGGAGCTCGAAACTGAAGTAAAGAATTCATTTTTTAAAATGCAGTTATTAAAAAAGAAAGGTGGTTTTATTAACGTCGCATCAGAAGCAACACGAGGGCTATTGGCGGCGGACCCCGTGATTTTGAACCTCGGTCAAGTGACGAACATACCACCTAAACTGGCACCCCCTCTCCTAACTTCCACACCACGCCAACATGGGGCATTTGAGTCCCGACTGATTAAACGTGCATCAGCTCCGGCTACACGGCGGGTCTTCAGTGGCATCAAGGCTCGACTCAATGAAAACTGCCAGTCACGACTATGACCACTAGGCTATTGCGGCCACATTATAAATGATTAATTGTATTTAGAACTTTCTTTTTTATGATCATTAGGAAAAAGCCTTATCTACCCCTTTAAAACCTCCTCATGTACGACGTAGATTCTATTAAGCAATTCGCTTTTTAACATTAAAGCCATTAACGTTCTCAGCAGCGATCATAAAACCAAACTGATGGAAATAGCTCTCTAATATTCTTCCTCCCCACGTTTGCAACATCACAAACGCTAATTGGCTCAAATATCAAGAATTTCTCTATAATAATCTCCCCGGAAAGTTGGAAATTAACAATATCAATGATCGTGATGAAGTTATTAATGCATTCATGAACTACATCAAAATTGCAATTAACTCAGCCAGCACCTCAAAAAATATCCCCACACCGCATCTCAGATCCTTTCACATATCCGCAACCTAATTAAAAATAAAAACAGAATAAGAAAGTGGCAACAAACCCATTTCCCCCCTTTCAAAAAATAACTAAAAAATTATTTAATTACTATTATTTAATTATTTTCACTTTTTGTTAAACTTGCTTTATTTTAATACATAGTTATAAAAATTAGGCTTTATTTTTTAACAAGATGCAAGCAAAATCATCTACTTATCCTGGGTGTATTTAATATAAATTGTTTCGCATTTTAATGAAAGGCTTCTTTCGTTTTATCTTACCATTAATCAAAATCCCAAAAGAATATTTTAGAAAGACTAAGAAAATAAAATATATGTATTTTCAACAATTTTGTTCACTAATACAAGGGAATGAAAAATGTTCAAACAATTATTTTCAAATCCTATTTACATGAATTAATTAGTTAAACTAAAATAAAAGTCTGCTTTAGTTTGAGGTTGAGTGAAATTTAATTTAAGACAAAATATTACAACCGAATATAACAGATTCAGGGCCAAATAGTAGTCATCAAGATGACGCTTTTGTAACTCAACAAAACAATTTTAATCTGTTTTCGTAATAAACTTTTCTGTTTGGATGTAAAATGTAAAGAATTTTCATTTTTATATACTTACAATTATTCTTACTCTATATTGTCCTATGAAATGTTTTGTGTATGTTGCATTTACTTTTATTTTTTACACAAATATGTGTATCAAGAAATACACAATCATGTATTTGAAAAAAAATTGGCTAATTTTCTTCCTGACTCTTTTATTAGTAAACATATTTAAAATGCTTAGTACTTATTTTAAAATTCTCACTATTTAATAATCATAAATTATTTTTAAAATTGAAAAAAAAAATATCTATATTATTATGAGTTAGGATAAATATCACACAATACTATATACTTTTGCCACACTGTGTCTATATGTTTACCATAATGGGCTCTTATAATTCAGAATTATAAAAACTTACAGTTTCTTACACTAAATTGAAAGTTTAATTAGGATTTAAACATAGATATAAATGTGATACATAACACATGGATCAATAAGTTCCGAGACTAACCCAGAGATGGCGCTCGTAGTAAACCAGTAACCAGATCTTTCTAGAGTACGAACCTTTGCTTGAAACGTGTCAAAATTTTAAGTCGATTGGACCAGAAACAGCTGAGTTATCGAGGTTGGAGTAAAGTCGTTTTGTAGTTTGTTTAAAAAATGGAAAATACCGAGTTTCGTGTTCTGATAAAACATTGTTTTTTAATGGGTAAAAACACCGTGCAAGCAAAACAATGGATTGAAAAATGTTACCCGGACTCTTGTCCATCAAAAGCAACGATTTGTCGGTGGTTTGCCGAGTTTAAACGTGGTCGTACCGACACAAATGACGCGGAACGCTCGGGTAGACCTGTGGAAGCCGTTACACCGGAAAATGTGAGTGAAGTGGCAAAAATTATAATGAAAGATCGTAAAGTGAAGCTCCGTGAGATTGATGAGATGACACAGATATCATATGGAAGTGTATTTACTATCCTTCATGAAAAATTGAGCATGAAAAAGGTTTTTTTCAAGTGGGTGCCGCGATTGCTTTCGATGGAACAAAAACAGCAACGAGTCGATGATTCAGAAAGCTGTTTATCGCTATTTACTCGCAACAAAAAAGATTTCTTGCGTCGTTACGTGACCATGGACGAAACACGGATACATCACTACAGAGTCGAAGCGGCAGTCATCTGAGTGGCGCACAGCTGGCGAAAGCCGTCCGAAAACGCAGCAGTCAGCTGGCAAAGTCATGGCGTCAGTTTTTTGGGATACGTTTTTTAGTTTAGTTTTTATTAACGTCGCACTAGAAGCAACACGAGGGCTATTGGCGACGGACCTCGTAATTTTGAACCACGGTCAAGTGACGAGGACGACACCTGAGCTGGCACCCCCCTCTCCTTTTTGGGATACGCATGGCGTGATTTTCATTGACTACCTCGAAAAAGGTAAATCGATCAACAGT
Organism: Nephila pilipes; assembly: GCA_019974015.1. Taxonomy (NCBI): domain Eukaryota; kingdom Metazoa; phylum Arthropoda; class Arachnida; order Araneae; family Nephilidae; genus Nephila; species Nephila pilipes. The sequence goes on along the minus strand of BMAW01058274.1, from coordinate 10,182 downwards.
GATTATTATATTGACTTGCTGGTGCGTTTGAAGGAGGAAATCGCAAAAAAAAAAAACGACCGCACAGTCTCGGGACTTATTGATCCATGTGTTATTATGCAAAAAATATTTAACATAAATAAATATAACATTAAATATAAATTAACAAAAACTCAAGTTTTGCTTTTATTATTATTAAATGATTATTACACATGACAATTTATAAAAAAATATATTTTCTTAAGTATTGAATACTTAATTTCATTTGAAAAAGCTAACAAGATTTCCAAGTTCTTTGAAGATCAAACAAACAAAATTGTACATGATTTTTTTAAAATGTTATACTTTCCTATTTTCAGCTTAAAATGCTCGTATTTACAATTTAACATTAATTCGCTTTCATTAAATATATAATGTTTCTGATGAATATTACATTCAAACATATTAATATAAAAATTTAAGAATTTTTGAAAATTTAATCAATTCTTAATTGAATAAGGTATTGTTCAGATGGCAAGGTGTTACTCTTTAAAAGAATATTCTAATCTTTTTTTTTGTTACGACTGGATGAATTGAAAATTTTTGCATTATATCAACAAGACAGACGAATCGGGTTTTTGCTATTTGTTTCTTTATTGTAATTATTTAGAAAAAAGCCAATAGTTCACAAGTAGTTGGATATGGTAACCTAGAAAAATCTGATAGTCTACACTTTGTAGGAATAAACACTGCCATTCCAAAGTGGCATTACACGTCAGGTCTGAATCGTTCCTATTATCTACATCACTTAGGAAATTTTCCCTGTTCATCGCGATGTAAGCGCCATCTGGTGATTTCAAATTATTTTAACATTAGGAATTGTTTGTCTCCTGATGGTTTATAAAATAATTCAGAGGTAGAAATTTCAAGTTATTAGAATTTTAGAAGAGAAAGGGAACCAACATTTCAAATAGAACTTATCAAATTGAACCGTTGCCAGCTGCACAAATGCATATCAAATGCATTTGTGCAGCTGGCAACGGGTTGTCGCATTATTTATTTCTTTCTTGAAGAATGTTGTTTATTGGTTAACCTCGTGTTTTGAATTTCCTTATTTATATTTAATCCTATTTATTTTAAAAAATGCTTACATATGCAAATTCTTTGTCACAATTACTTTCTAGTGGAAAAAGTATTATATTTTTTTACTATAACTTTTTTTTCTTACTTATTATAGTAGTTAAGGTAAGTGTTCTAAGTATTTCGACAAACCATCTTTCAAAGATTATTTGAAAATGAAAATAATGTTAATTTTCACAAGTTTTTTTTTTTTTTTTGCAAGTTATAAATAAGCGAAGTCCTTAGAAATATAGATTGTGGAAAAAGGTTACCCGAAAACCCTAAATTGATTTTTTGAATATATCTAAGGGGTGTGGCTCCCAATAACATTTTTTAAAAATTAAAAATGCTCTTAAATGCGTTACATTTTATGACTCATTCATTCTATATAAACATTAATCATTCATTCTTTATAAACATTACTCATTTATTATTCATTCTTTTTCCAAGCTCATTTCTGTTGGAATTTTGAAATTTATTAATATTTGCACTCTGTGCTGGTGTTCTATCACAAATTAACAGTAAACAAAGTCTGAAAATAGGAGCATTATGTTTGTGGTCATTATCCTGATATAATTTGATAATATGTCTATTTCTTGAACGTTTTGTTTAAAATATTTTAACAAACAAATCTGTCCATATATTTCATCAATTAAATGATTTTTAATGCTGACTGCTCCAGAGCATCTGGCTATCTCTTTTTATGTTGAAGAGAAGGAGTAAGTTTTCAAGTTCTGTATTAGATTTCTGCTCTATCATTTGTATTGTATCACTTCCAAAAATATTGAGTTTTTCTCATCTACAAGTCAAATTGATTTCCAAAAGTCTGGAGGCTTTTGAATATAGGTTTTTATGTGAATTTTTATTGAACCTTTTGTATGCTTCCCTAATGAATCAAAATTTTCTTGTACTTATTTTTCTTATGCAAATTCTGGAAGATGTGATTTGAGTTGACGCTGAGTTTTTTTTTTGTGTGTGTTTGTTATTTATTATTTGCTCAAAAAGCAACACGAGGACTATTGGCAATGAATCTCACAATTTTGAACCTGGATCATATGACTTCTTGCTCATGTTCAAGAATTTTTGGTACTTGTCCATTATAGCGGCGCTCTCCAAACGAAAAATCGCCTAGCAGTAAGATTTATCGCCATGTTTGGTTGTAATCTCCTAACGTTGCAGTCCTAAAGAAACATTACTTAATCATTTTAGTAAAATATCGCTTGCCTGTTAACATTACCGATTTCATCATTTTTTTTAAATATCTATTTTGTTGCCTTTGAAAATGTCGTCAACATTTTTTAATTTACCAAACAGCGAAATGGATGCCATCTCTTTTTTTCAAGAGAAAGACTTTTACCTAAAACATTATTATGCAAAAGGGGTCACGTAAAGAAGTTATATGTTAATGAAGACAGTATTTGGAGATGCAACATTAAAAGTTGTTCGAATAAAAAGGGCCTACTTATTGGAAATTGGTTCAGCGGTTCCAGAATACCGTTCGTTACTGCAATTCGATTTATCTATTGTTGGGCAGAGGAGTTGACATCTATTAAATGGTGTCGCAATCAATTGAATATGTCAAAAGGTGCAACAGTGGATTGGAATCATTACATGAGAGAAGTGTGTTCTCTTCACCTTATTCTGAAATTTAATTAGCGTATAGGTGGACCCGATGAAATGTTGGAGTTTGTTGAAAGTTTATTCGTACGGTGTAAGAACAAAAGGGGTCAAGTACTTCCACAACAGTGGATTTTCGGTGGAATATGCCGGGAGCATGGCGAGTGCTTTCTTGTTGAAATATCGAACAGAGATGCAAACACACTGCTTGGAAAAATTTTGGAAAATGTACAAGAAGGTTCCACAATCTATTCAGATTGTTGGAAGGTGTCCTAAACTGAAGAACTTGAAGATGCTGGTTTTACACATTTCACGGTGAACCATAAAAATAATTTTGTAGATCCGTCAACGGGAGTTCACACGCAAAATGTTGAACGAATGTGGGGTTCCGCAAAGTGGCGTAACAAGAAACAACGTGGCACGGCTTGACATCATTTGGAATCGTATCTGGCAGAATTTATGTGGAGGAAATATGTTGGGGAAAAAATGCTTTCTATGAAATAGTGAACGCAATTTCGGAAATATTGCCATTAATGTAGATTTATACTCTAAAAGTTATGTAAATATTCATGTTAAACATCTACATATTTTTATATCATTTGTTGGGATTAGATTTATCACTAAAAACATATAAAAGGTTATTAAATAAAAATATTATTAAAATTTTTTTTTACATTATTTATTGGTTTGTTATTTGTTTTCCTACATTTCAATATTGCTCTCCTCTTGCTTGGCGCTTTTCACTAGCTTGGCGACATTGGCGTATTCTTAATTTGGCGGGCATTGCTTTAATAGACAAGTACCAAATTTTTTCTAAGAGTGTCTGTTAGAGATTTAAATGATAAATCTCGCCATTTGCCTGACATATTCCCTTTGCAAACTACTATTGTGAGAGTACTCTACAACGGTTATTCTTGTGCCAGACAAATGAATTTAAAATCAATTTCAACAATTTATTCATATCTGATTAAATTTTTTTCATTGGATGGAAAGAACACACTTCTCTCATGTAGTAGTTGCAATCAATTGTATTTTCACAAATTCAGTTGCTTGTCACAGCATTTAATAGACTTCAACTCCTCTGTCCAACAGTTCATAAATCTTATTGCTGTGATGCATGGTATTTTGAAACCTTTGGACCAATGTCCAACATGGAGTCTTTTCTTTGAATGAGTTTTAATATTGTACCTTCAACTTGTTTCGTCTTGGAGATCAGTTTCATTACGTCAAACTATTTTTATTATAATTATCTGTTCTTTAAAAGACCATACTGTGAAGTTGGGTTATTCGTGGTTTTCTCTTCACTAACCTTGGGGACATTTAATTAAGATTGATTGCTTTTGCCAAACAACCTTTACCCAACCAAAAATGAAACTTGAATATATAAATCAAAGGCAGGTAGAAATGAAGTAAAGCGGGAGTTTAGTTTAGTTTTTATTAACATCACACTAGAAGCAACACGAGGGCTATTGGTGACGGACCTCGTAATTTTGAACCACGGTCAATTGATGAAGTAAAGCGGGAGAGTTAGGAAATATATAATCTCGTATTGAGAGTCGTGATAGAGAAGTGGAGTGGTTCTAGTGTTCCGTAATTATTCCAGAGTCAAAGTCAGAGCAGGGAATTGTTACAAGTTATCATCTGGTTAATGTATGCTAGAAGTCAAGATAGCCTCAGAGTAATCTTAGTGGTAAGAGTCAATTAGATTATTACTGATAGATCGAGTTATATAGATAAGGCCTTGTCCGGGAGAGCATTTATAATTGTCGTTATATTAGCAATTAACCAATAAATAGTGTGTGTATTGATCTAATGTCTCCTTGATTGACTTTTATTGTTATTACATTGAGTTCAGCTACGTCTATAAAGCGAACAGGCATGAATTGCTGTCACAATACTATTAAAAAAATGATTTGGCATTCATTTTATATTTGATAAATTATTGATTAATAACATATTAAAAATAAGCTTTTTTAAAAAAGCAATTTGAGAACGTTAACCCCTTAACTGCCGCCGGCGTATATATACGCCTCACTCAACCAATGCGTTCACTGCCTCCGGCGTATATATATACGCCTTTCCGAAGTACAATCCTTTGCATTGCGCTACTATAAAGAAAACTACTCCCACGACCTTGGAATGCCATAAAATGACCTTGACAAGGTTTGAAATGGATGTTCTTATTTCATAGAAGAGGGGTAGGGTATTGGTAAAGGGGATTTTTCTGAAACGGAAAAGTTATAGCTGTGTAGTTCTGTTTCAGTAGGTCGTGCTTTTTTTATTCTTCTTTTGCTTCTGTTTTCGTTTATTGTGCGAAATAGATCTTTTTACGAAAATCTCTGACAGTGATGAGAGTTATTTAGATGATTATTTTCCATCATTTTCAGGATCAGAAACGTCAGAATATGATATTACGTCAGATGAAGAGGATTCTGATTGCGACTATTCTCTGAAAGACGCCCGACGTTGGGTACAACTGGATACAAAAAATTTACAGAAGAGAAGAAGACAGAAGAGGTATTATAAAACAATATTTTGCCACCTGTTGGATATGGCTATTTGGAATGCCTTCATCTTACGGAAAAAGAAGCTTCCAAACATTGACAATTACGATTTCTGAATGAATTTGGTGGAACCCATATTAGAAAAATTCCATGTTACCACACCACGATCTGCTAAACAACAGAAGTTACAAAGCGATTGTCCTTTACGACTTACTGGTAGACACTTTCCGGACTTAGTACCATCAACGTCATCAAAGAAAAATGCATCGAGAAAATGTATTGTTTGTTCAAAAGCAAAAGTTCGTCGTGAAACTCGCTATCAATGCAATGAATGTGATGTTGGTTTATGTGTTCAATCTTGTTTTAGGAAATATCACACAGCAGATAACTTATAACATCTGTTTGATTACACTGTTATTTTATACTTTAAATTTTGTACATGTTTTTTTTTTTTCATTTTCTTTTTTCTGTGAAAGTAAAAAGGTTTTATGTTGCAAAACGCACCTCGTTTTTTCCTCCAATACACTGCATAACTATGCTCGCTTGTATGAAAAACGGTGGCACTGGGGAGCGCATCTCATAAGTTTTCCTCAGCAGGTAAGTGTTTAATGGGCGCTGTGATGTGTCGATAATATGATCACATGCTGTTTCTTTTGGACTGTAAGCTTAGGAACTTACAACTTGCTGATTAATCATTGAAAGCTGAAATCATAATTTGTCTGCCACCACTATGCCAAGAAGAAACAGTATATTTTTATGCTGTTATTCTGCCAAAATTGGTAATTTATTGCATTTGTTTCCACAATACTCGAACACTTTTTTGATCATTTTCGGTTAGTTCAGTTTTATAATTTAAGTATGTTGATTTCAAGTTTTTTAAATTTTATTTTGTTACTAGTTATGACATAGGAAAAACAATATCTTGAAATTAAGTAATTGATATTTTTTTAAAAAAAATGTTTGGTTTTCCCCATTACTTTTTTAAACCATTGTAGTTAAGTATAGTGTTATTTTATATGTATGCTTAGATATAATATTCATGGTTAACTTTTTATAGGTTATATATATCGGCTCTAGAATGGTTAACATTATAGAGCAGAAGGTTTTATGGTTATATAGCAACCTGGTTGTGAGGAAAATACCATTTTCTGAGCTTGATTTCAGATATCAAGCTATAATTTTTTCATTTTTTCACTGCAATGAAAAAATCAGTATACCAGACATCTGATATAAGGTTGGATCCTACTTTGACAAACACCTTGGGGATGAAAAGAAAATTGTTTGTATAGCATGATATACCAGCAATTTTTGAAGTAAGTCTTAAATTACTTTCTTAGATACATTTAAAAACTCTTACAATTTTAAAGGGATGTAGTAACTTTTCAGTCTAAAAATTGTACATTGTTAAACACTTTCGAGTTTCATTATAAATCATTGAGATTCATTATTCTTTTTTTTAATATGAATTTTTTTTACACTTTGTATAGCAAAGTGTTGGGTTTAAAATACTAAATCAATTTGTACTGTTATGTTATTATTTATTTAAAAACCTATTATAAATTTTTGATAGTATTTAATTCAAAAACTTTTTGTGCAGAGTACACATTCATTAAACGAAGTACAAACATTGATGTGTATTAAGCGCGATATCGGTGAATGAAAAAATTCTGAATAACACCCATAGATGGCGCTGAGTATTCCAAGGTATTTGGCACGTTGTGTTGGCTAGAATATCCAGCTTGAGCGATTAATGAGCCTACCTAGAAGTATTCAATACGAAGTACAAAGGTCAATTGGGGTATGGGGGAACATTATGGAGTTTCACAGCTGTAAAGTTGAAAGAGCCAAAGATTTATTTTGTCTATTACTTGAGTTATGTCTCTCTCTATCTTTTTTTTCTTTTAAGGGGATGTGAGCGTACGAATTTAAAGTTTCTTTTCTCCTAGTATGAAAAGCGCTTAAGATTAAATATGTAAACTTTATTTATTTTATAAGGAAAAATGATAATAGTAAAAAATAACAAGAAATAAATAATAGAGGAAAAATTCTAGTGAATAAAAAAGTAAAACAATAAAAAGAATGAGGAGAGCTGTTAGGCAATTATCAGAGAGCACCGTATAATCCCGAGAGCACCGAAAGCGTCAGAGCCGTCCTTTTTCGCCATCACAGGATGTATTCGAGATCGTTTGCGCAGGGTTTTTCTGTTGAGGCATTTGTTCAAGAGGGGAAGATTTCCTTTCAAGTAAGTTTGTGGTCAGCTTGAGTTGAGATTTTATTGGGTTTATGAAAGAAATGCGTCCTTTGACCTAGCTTTCAAGATAAATTTTTTTTATTTAAACCAATCCAAAAATGCTTTAAAGTTCAATCACAAAATTAACTAGATTTTATTCCTATTTTTTTAATTAATATTCATTTGGAATCTTAACAAATTTAGATAGAGTATTAAACCTACTTTTTTTATATTGTTGGACAAATTACTTTTTCTATGTTTTCTTTGATTGCTAAAAACTCACCTTTTTCCCCCTCACTTTAAAATTATCAGATAGAGTTAAGTTTTTATATTATATCTATAAATCTCGAAAAACATTGCTAAATATATATCTATAAAATATTTATGTTTAAATGCAGAGAATGTATGAAAACAATAAATACATTCTATTGTTTCATTTATGTTCTTTAATCACTACTTTCAGTTCTTAAAATAATAATTATTTCATAATAAAGTGTCAAAAACTAAAAAAAAACGATCGAGTCAAAATCAGAAACGCTGTAAGATTTTCAATTATTACAAATGAATAATTTTTAAGCTTCTGTATTTCATTACTTTTCAAAAATTCTAATACATTAATAAAAATAATACAGGAAAAAACAAACTTTTTTTTAATTCTGGTTTTTTTTTCACAATTTCAAAACCAGATATTCAGGACAGCTTACACACGATATTTTGTAATGTCATGTTTCGAAATACATCCAAATTTTAAATAAATGAACTACATCTTTCCTCAAAGAGAAGAAGAATGAGGTTTCCCCCTCAAATTAATATTTGTCAAACTTGATTTTTCGAATAATTAGTAATTAAAAGCGTAGGCACACATTTATATTTGTTCATACGCATTAGTGTCAACTGTACATTTGCACAGATACTTTTGGTTACTAATTATTTGAAGATTCAAATTAAAAAGTATCCACATGTGTAAAATCTCTTATAATTAATCTTCTGTTAAAGGATAACTGAAGTACATGTAATTAAAATCCGGACATTTTTTATAATCTTTACAATATACAACTAGAAATTTTACATATGCTACCCTGAAAATCTGCTTTTCAAATTACGATAAAAATATTTATGTATGTTACATACAAAGTTAAAAAAATTATTAATCACAAAAACTTACAATTTATGAAAAATTTAAAATATAAATTCAAAATTAATATATTTCATCGCCAGCATATTTTCATATATTCCAGAAGTTTTACATAAATCAGTTAAAAAATCACACGCTATTAGCAAAAAAAAGTAGGCTGAACACCGATGAAAATAAAAATTTTTACTTGAAGCAGAGTTGAGGATGCTAAAACTCGGTATACAAAAATTATGAGCATATCTACAATTGTTTTGAAATAATCATTTTAAAATCTGTCTCAAATTTGTTCGCTATATTATAATGTAGTATTAAATAAAGCATCAACATAATAAAGTAATGTTTGATGTATTCACACTATTAAAATAGTATTTAAGTGACATTATCGCTAAATGTTAACAATTTTATAATTTTTAAATTAAATTGTACACTGTTAATATATTATGTAGAAGATATAAAACTTGCATCTAAAAAATAGATGGAAAATGCAATCTGCAGAGCCATAATCTTGAACAGAATACGCCATATTCACTTTGATTAGTAGAGTCACCTTAGGTAGGAACTACTTGTGCAAAGCTTACCCTGCAGTTTTGGGAAATACCACTCTGTCAATTACAGTTTTCAGCGGAAAATGTAAAATACCACATTTTAATAACAAAGGATTTAGAATGGACTTCCAATTAATTACAGATAACAATAAATACCTAAGGTAACCAACCATAATTCTTATGTGAGTTTTGAACTCATTTTCGCGAAACCATATTCCTTTAAAATCTGTAATACCAAAATATTCCTTTGCATCCTTTGTACTCCAAAAAAATTTATGAACTATATTGGCAATTTATGCAAGCTCTTAAAAGTTCCAACCCATTCCCATCCAGGGTCGCTGGAGTTCGATCCTGGGCTTCAGCCAAAGACCATGGTGTAGCCAGGGCTGATGCACGCTAAATCTATTGGGGCCCAAAGTCCTTCCTAAGCATGGTGGAAATTGAAGAAGGAATGCCAGCTGAGGTGTCGCCCTGTCACTTGACCAGGTTCAAACTACTAAGTCCTGTCAATGACCTTGTTGTTTTAGTGAGATCACACAACAGCCTAATTCCATCTAAATGCAGTTTTTAATATAAAAAAGTTAGGACTGGCTAGTAGGGAATTGTATTCCACCATATGTTTTCTTGTTTAATTAACAGACTAGACCATTTCGGGATCCCGAATCCATCATTTTGGTTGAAAACGAGTGATTTAACAATTTTAAGCTTAATATTACTAGTATTGCTTATTTTTTCCTAGAGCAATATAGGTTTTTCAAAAGAAGTAAAAAAATATTTTATCGAATGTTTAAAAATGAGTTTCCACTTTATTAAGACAGCAATTAAAATGACATTTTGGTTAATTGTATAATCTGCAATAGTGCATTTATTGTGAGTGTTGACAAAGTTTTATTGACAAAGTATATGGATACTAATGCAAAAAAAAAGAAATGGCTTCAATGGTCCAAGTTAACAAAACATTTTAAACTGATAATTTTGTATGAATGAAAAAAGAAAAAAAAAAAAAAAAAGCAATTAGTACAGCGATTATCATCAACACCATAGCAATATGTATAACTGAACGAAGTACAATTG
>BMAW01058270.1:40719-80470 GCA_019974015.1 Nephila pilipes | reverse complement strand
TATATATATATATATATATATATATATATATAGAAAGTGGGGTGATGGAGATTGTTCATCCCGAATCTACGATGGTTTGCTCTTACGCTATGGGCTGGTTGTCTAGGGGGTAGTTTCGGATTCCATGAAATGTTGTTGATGATATTCAAAGATGAAGCTTGCAGTAGCTTTATTTGTTTACTAGGAGAGATGATGAAGAATGAAAAGTATTTACACTATGATATGAAAAGTAAGTTGACCAGTTCGTCAGATAAAGATGGCTGCCTCATTTAACCCATATTATCGATGGACGTTGGAACGCTCTCGGGCGTTGAAGTTTACTTCCGACGCGGGTAGCGAAGGAGAAGCGAAGCGGAAAAAGTGGCGGCAAAGAAGAGCGCGAAAACGAGAATCACTTAGTTTTGTTCTGGGATAGGTGGCGCTGCATGAGCTTATCACATGACTCTGATTCGTGGCGACATCTATTGAGTATCGGAGGAACTGGTTTTACAGTAGATTGAAAAAATAAAATTAATTGCTTAGGAATTTCAGATGGAAATTCCTACATATATATATATATATATATATATATATATATATATATATATATATACTGAAAATTTATTAAAGAATAATTTCAAATATTTAAAAAGACAAAAATCCAGAAAGAAATGTAAAAATGAAAGAAAAAAAAATGAAAATATGGAACCCAGCAAGTCAAAAAGCAATATCGAGCTGAGGACCGAATAAGCGGGGTTAAACTAGTTTAATGGTACCAACCTTCTCCTTTTGCGTCTTGGTAGGCTGAATTGGGAAATCCAAATTACAAAAGAGTTCAATGGTTAAAAAATGCAAAAAAAATTCAGCGATAAAATCTACAAAAATAAAATCTATAATTGTTGGTAGGCTGAATTGGGAAATCCAAATTACAAAAGAGTTCATTGATTAAAAAATGCAAAAAAGTTCAGTGATAAAATCTACAAAAATAAAATCTATAATTCTAAAAATTATCAACAGATCAAAATATAAAAATTACTTACAAAATTCAAAGAAATGAAGATTCAAATATGTGAGTAGTAAGACGGAATTTTCTTTAAACTTCAAGATGTATATCACATACTCAAAATGAAAAAATATAACACATCATCACCATATAAATTGAAAAAAGATTTAAATCATTGTTTGAATGGTAAGAAAATGTAAAAGGATGCAAACAATTGGTTGGTAATAAGTAGTATGATAAAGGAGTATAATGGTCCAGAGAGTGAGTAAAAATGTAAGCTGTGTAAATGTAAATAAATAAATTCTTCACGGCTAGACCACTAACAAGATTTCCACTAGTTCGATTTTGTGAACCTATTGTTGTATGGTGGATTTGAAAATGGATCACGATTCGCAAAGATGTTTAATATATTTGTGATGTATATAAGTATTTAAGAAATTTATTGGATAATCATGATCTAAACAGTTGTTGAAGAATTTTTTAATGTTATTAAACTTGTTTATTTTATGTGTGGTTAATTTGTTATTACGCAATAAAAAGCCTAATAAAATATTCCTTTATATATATATAACTGCACTCAAAATATTTTTCGTTTTCCTTTAAAAACAAAATTTTCTTTAAAAAATAGATAAAAATTTACAGAACACTGGCTGTAAAAAAAGCAAAATGGTTCAACTTCATTTCATTTCAGCAAATTTTATTTATTATAATGCGAAGTTTTTCTGTTCAAACTCCTTATTCAAATTCGTAGCCTGTATAGTTAGAATATATTTAGCACTTTTAAAAGAAATGTGTAAGCAAATTCATTTTAAATATTCAGGTATTTTCTCATTTATTTGCCGACAAATTTCAAAGCTTTTCAGAAAAATTTAGATACTGGTGCATCCAGTCATACAACAAAATATGCTTAGGTTTCTGGATAACAAAAGAAAACATGGCTCATTAAATACTCATAATAAAAATGTAATATGAAAAGACGAAATAAATGCTGAGCTTTCCAAAATGTTCTTATAATTCCGTTGTGACAAGAAAGATGAGAAAACAATCACGATTTTTTTTTCGCTTTATTTTAATATAATTCCTTGAAACAAAGTGGATTTTCCCCCCAAGTCACGTAACAGAATATGCATGAAAAATATTTATACAAGCAAGAAAGAGGAAAATGTGCGTGCAATCTTGGGTTATGCTTATGAAATGCATATGAAAAGAGCAATTTAATCTTGATGGAAAATAATTCTCGCATAATATTATAATTTGCATACTATGCTTTTCTTAATTAAATTAAACATCTTGATATATAAATAAAGATAGATTTTTATTCTCTTTCATTTCCATTTACTAAAAATACTCAAACTTTTAGTAAGGGGAAAGATTCTATTTTAAATCTAAATAAACAAAAAAAAAGCCTAAGTTTTTGTTAAATATTTTTCTATTGACTTATTAAGAAGTTCTTTAAAAATTGTTTATCGTGAATACTTACAAATGTTGACACCCGAAAGAGATAATTGCTCGTACGTATCGTAAGAAGTTCGAGATATTTCTGGCATCAAAAGAAAAATACTTATTGTTAGAACGGAAAATTTAATTTACTGAATATCTCAGATCTTAGTTTTAAATGATTATTTAAAGAACTGAATTCCAATAGGAGAAATGAAAATAACTCAGTCTAAATTTAGAATGTTTTGAAATGCGTGCCGATGAGTAAAAATGCAAATGAAGATTTTGCATTTTCAGAAAAATTTTTGAATAGTTTACTTCATTAATCGGTAATGGAAACTGTTAAAAATAGTTAATTGTGATTGTGCTTGTTTTATTACTGCCACACTGACACGGATGGCTATTTGCTAAAAAAAAACCTAGTAATTTTGAGCCTCAGCTAAGTGAGATCAACACCTGAGCTGGCTCCTCTCTCTCCAAACTTATACTTTACGTCAACGGGAGGACTTTCATCCTCTAATAAATTTAAAGAACATTACCCTCGCTAAAATATTTTCATAACAATATGTTATTTAGAAAATCGTAAATAAAATCTATGCATTTTGAGGCAAAAAATGTTAACATTTAGAGTCGTATAATTAATGTACTTGAATCAATTGACTGAACTTATAATGAAATGAAATAAATAAGGGGGGAAATATTTAACTCTATCGCACGCATATGGACATAATTATACATAAAACTAATACCCAGATATTGAGTTTCTTTTGAAAATATTTAAGTTCAATTGTTATATAAGAAATTTCTCTTTTTTTCTCTTTATTTTTACATATTTTATAACTTTTAAATTTTGCAAATAAATGACTTCATATACGACTATACGAAAAACAGGAGGAATAAATTTTGATAATAAGCCGGATAGATAGAAAAACAATTTAAATGAAATGAATAGAAAGAAGTAATAAAGAATGATTATTCTGATATGATTTGGTAAAACTTCGTTTGAGTGATATTAATGCCAAGAAATTACAACTTTTCGAATTAAATTATTCTTTGCTAGTAATTCTAGTTTTTGTCTTTTCTTTCACTTTACTTCATCTTAAATACATATATTATATACAGTTAATACAACAGATCTTAACGTTTGTGCATAGAAATATTTTTGAAACTTATATCATATCGAAAAAGAGCATCTAGGAAGAAAGGAGACTATGTATTAAACTAAAATTCTCATTTTACATCTTTTATTTAAAGAGTAGACCTAAATTATTTTATACCAGATCTATTCAGATTATGTGTCACAGATTTTTAGTATTCGACAACGTCTTCCATTTTTTTTTTTTTTTTTTTTTTTTTTCCCCTTAAGAAACTGACATTGGAAAATGCCGAACTAACGTTCACGATGAAGAGAAGAGTGGACGCCCTAGCATTGTGACTGACGAACTGGTCGCTAAAGTTGATGAAAAGATTCGTGAAAACCGCTGTTTCACAATAACGGAGCTTTCGCTTAGTTTTCCACAGGTTTCACGGACTTTGTTGTTTGAAATTGTCACACAAAAGCTAGGCTACAGCAAATTTTGTGCAAGATGAGTGCCGAAATTGCTTACAGACCACCATAAAGGTCAGCGAATGGGGCCAGCTTTGACATTTCTGGAGGCCTACGACAGACATGGTGATCCATTACTGGATCAAATCGTAACTGGTGACGAGACGTGGGTGAGACGACAAGGAGCTGCGTGTGCTCGTCACTGAGTGGCTGAGATCGCAGGCGGCAGAATTCTATTATTAAGGAATTTCAAAGCTTGTCCACCGCTATGATAAGTACCTCAGTTTGTTTGGTGACTATGCAGAAAAGTAGAATTTTCGTCGCTGTTTCTGATGTATATATTAAATTTTTTTTCTTATACTTAGTTTCTTTTTAATTCCAAAACGTTCCTTACTTTCTGAATAGCCCTCGTATATAAAATACTTCTTTCATTTCCATCACTTTTTTTATTTATAAAATATTCTTTACATCCATATTCAAGCAACATCTGAAAACATCTTTAAGTAACTAAATCAGTGTAAAGTAAAATAACATGTCTCTTAAGATCTGAATCCTTTAAAATTAAGGACCATTATTACACGTGTCCTTTTGCAGTGAGCATAAGTATATTTTTAAAATCTAAAAATTATTATCAACTTGAAAAGAATGTAGAAAAATAGAAATAAACGGAACACGTAAAAATACATATAAGAAAGAAAACTTTTTATACATGAAAAAAGAATAGATTTCATTTATTTCCATTGATAATCCCAATTATTCTTGGTAAACAAAGATCCTCTTATCATGGAGAAGTTTGCTAGGCAAATACGAGTATTATAAAAATGTATATCTTGTTGAGAGCACATACGTCTTAAGATATCTTCAGATAATTTAAAATAAATTAATTCTAGAAGGGATTCTTAAAAACCATGAATTGAAGCAAACAAAATTTTTAAAAAATTAAACCCAGACGTTGGAGCACACAGATAATTATTCTTAAGCAAATAAAAGAACCAGTAACTTAGATAGTTTCAAGGTGAAGTAAATATGCTTATTTATAATGTCTGTGATAAAACACTCGAAAAATAAGATTTCAAAGATTGTTCAAGAAATTGGTATCTTTAATTTCCATTCAGGAATTAGAAGAGATGGTTTAAATTGGACTGATGATCGAAAAAATGATTTATTCAAAAAAATAATTAATTTGTTCGGCTAAGTGAAATTTATTTGAGTGAAAAAAAAATGAGAGTGATATATGTGTGTGTGTCTTAGATTTGGTTCTTTTAGCATTAATATTTACATCATATTATAAATTATTCGTTAATAATTCTTCTAATGCTTTGCAAGAATTTTTAATTCTTAAGTTGCAGCCAATTATTACTTTAGTTGAACTCAACCCCCCCCTTTAAATCTCATTTACGAGTAGATGCATATACACACGAAATGATTGTTTAGTTTCAGAAATTTATTTCCGGTTAGTCATTTTTTTGTAATTACACTCATGGACAAAAAAATTAAAACACCAAGAAATAATTGCGGGATAATAACGAAACTTGGCACGAAGGTATATGTCGAGTAGATATGCAAATGATTAGAAATGTGACGTGATTGCGCATTACGTACAGAAGGTAGAGGGTGTTTAACGTCGTTCTCCGTGGAGTATAAAACAGGTAACTAAAGCTTGTTCGAGTGTGCTGAATCGTTTACAAATGAAGAGCTGAGATAGACATGCCATTACACCATTTTCGAAGATAATATGAGCAGCTGTCGCAGTTTGAGAGGGGGAGAATTATTGGCATGATGGAAGCTGCGTGGTCAGCTAGGCGAATAGCTCGTCAATTAGGACACTCTGATTATGTTGTGAGGAGGTGTTGGGTCCAGTGGATCCCACAGAGATGTCATTTACACGAAGACTAGGCTCAGGACGCCCTCAACAGACCAGTCGTCGAGAAGACCGCCACATCGTAAGAAATGCACGCGTACAGCTAACTGCTTCATCAGCCGCCATACAAGCACAGGTAGCACCTTCACTAGGGGCCCCCGTGTCTTCTCGAACCATTCGAAGGCTCCTGGCTGAAGGACATTTGGGATCGCGTTGCCCATTACGTGTGCTGCCCTTGACACCCACCGATCGACGCCTCCATTTGGAGTGGTGCCACGCACGAGGGAACTGAATTGCAGCGGAATGGAACCAGGTCGTCTTTATCGAAGAATCCAGATTCAATCTCAACATTGATGACAATCGTGTTTGTGTGTGGAGACGTGGTGAACGCCTCAATCCTGCCTTTGATTTACAGCGACTCACCGCTCCCACAGCTGGTGTGATGGTATGGGGTGCCATTGCCATACAATACACGGTCACCCCTAGTATTGATCCGTGGAACCATGACAGCCCAGAGGTATGTCCATGACATTCTGCAACCGCATGTGTTGCCACTCATGTAACGGCTCCCAGGACCCATTTTTCAACAAGACAATGCTCGGCCTCACACGGCAAGGGTGTCACAAGACTGCCTCCGCACTGTTACTACCCTTCCTTGGCCTGCCCGATCCCCAGATTTGTCTCCAATCGAGCATATCTGGAATCATTTGGGACGGCAAGTTGGGCATCCCAAGAGTTTGAACGAACTAGAGGCAAGGTTACAGCAAATATAGAACGAAATGTCTCAAGCCATCATACAGAACTTTTATGCCTCAATGCCCGATCGTATCGCATCGTGCATTCGCGCTACAGGGGGTTCAACAGGGTTCCTCCGTTCTTTTGCCTTTTTCTCTGAAATAAATGATCCTTTTTTCTTTTATTTTCTAATCATTTACGTGTATCAATGTAGTCATTACGTATGTAAAATTTCGTTTCATTTTGACGACTACTTCTTGGTGCACTAATTTTTTTTGTCCATAAGTGTACAATACAATTTTTGGCTATTTATGGTTTTGATAGTTTATTAATGTCGCACTTCGAAGCAACACGAATGGCTACGGTAACTTAGTACGCATGGTCACGATCACACTGTGTTGTTTCCGTCTAGTCTTAATTTCGAGTCCTAATTCCACTTAAGAACCCCCACGTAGATGGGCTGTTAAATCTTTTAAGGCTCTTACTCCTTCTGTTTGGCATGATGCGTAAGCTTCAAAAGGTAGGTGACAGCTCAAATAGCATCCATATCCCTTGACCAAGGTTTAAAACTACAAGGCCTATAGCCCCCAAGTTGCTGATAGTGCGACGTTAATAAACAATCAATCAATCCATAGAAGCAATACAAGGCTATTGATGGCAGACTTTGTTGCTTTAAACCTCGGTAGAGTGACGAGGACGATACCTGAGCGGGCACCTCCTTATCCGAACATCCACACCGAAACAAACTAATTATTTTGAGTTTTGATGGGCGCGTTAGACCCATAATATAAAAAAAGGAAAAAGTGATTCGATTGAAACATTGTCCGCCACGGCCTTGCAGTCTTGACAATTCTGCTACGAAGGTCGTTCAAGGCTTAAACAAACAAACATTTTTAGTGCTGGAAACTCTTAATACAATTACAATTTTTAATTAAGTTTTCAGCTAAAATTTTGGTTAGTTGGTAAAAATTAAAGTTAGTTGGGAACCTTGCGAATAATGTTATTCAGATTTTACATTTATATCTATGCAAACTTTACCTCTGAAGTCTTAGATACGAGAGTCGTTCAATAAGTCCTTAGAAATTCTAAGAGATGGTGCGCTTAACATCTAATTTTTGTTTGTTTGTTTTTAGTAAATATCACGACTCACGAGGCAACTGTCTAAATCTCGTTTACTCATATCCGTGGTCATAACACCTGTTTCCCTACAAAACAAACCGATGAGATCATCCTCGCCTTCTTTGGAACGGATTCACCAGAAGCAACCTATTATTTTAATAGTTACTTGCCTTCCAGAGTATAACGATGAATCTTTTTATCATTGACGGGGAGAGCTCGACACAGCAGCAATAAGTTTTTGATTTGACAGTAAATGACCACCAAATAAAAACTAACTTAAAAATTAATGTTACATTTGTTTCGGTTCCGTTTAACAGATGTTAGCACACAATGGTAACAACAGTTTACTTTAATATACCATCTGTCTTGAAATACAAGTATTTTTTGAACCACCTTCGTATGATGGTGCATAAATTCGAAGAATATACCTTTCATCCTATCAACTCAGTATCAAAGGAAGAACTTGGATTCTCAGGAAATTTTACAGCTTACTACACGTTGAATGTTTAGTGGTATAAAGACTCGAACCCGTGATTCGACGGAAGCAACGTCGACCACAAATTAGTGACCTTGATCATCAGATGATTGAGGTTTCTTTAACTATTCGGGGTCTATTGGGGATGAACGTCATAATTTTGATTTCCGGATTTCACTCACAAAACTGTTCACGGAAGGAATTACCTATGCTCTATTAAACGTGCAATAATCAACCTTATTTCTTTCGCTGAAATCAAGAATTGGGTTATCCTTATCTCCTATCCACTGCCACTTATATTTTAATACCTAAGAAGAAGAATTTTGTAAAAAATATCTTTCTAAACCTCTCAGAAATTTTAATGAGCTCGATGGACTTATCTCTGCTCAAAACTCATTATGACGAGCGAGCTGTATTTTAATACGGAAGAAATAAAATTCTGATGCTGATTAATTACATTGGTAAAAACTTATTTTTCTCGTGTAAGATTCAATGAATAAATTACTTATAATGCCTTACAAATAAATCTGCCTGCTGACTTTCTTCTTCCGTAATTAATACAATCTCAGAATAAACTTTGATTATTTCTTTTCTAGCGAAGAATTTAGCATACTATGTTCAAACAATCCTATGTGCAAAATGTGAAGTATTTAATTCACTTGTTTTGGAGTATGATTTATAAATATTTACACGAGCAGAAAGCATTTTTTCTTAACAAATATATATTGTCTTGATTAATTTTTCATTATCTCTAAAAAGCATTCAGAGATATTTAGAATAACACATTCATTTATTAAAAAGTATTAGGTATTATAACCAAAAAAATATCATTCGGAATTAAAATCATCCAAAGTATTCTTAAATCAAGGGTATTATTTTAATGAAAACAGGAAAATTTTGATTTTGTTTCCAATCGATATCTTACCACAAATTGCGCAAATATATTATAATAACTTCGAAACTGTGACATTACGTGATTCGCGATTTTCACTAACTTCCGGAATTGTTTTGGTAATTCGAATTGCATGAAATTACAATTCCTTCTCAACCGAAATTGGACATCATTAGATAAATTAGAGAAAGACAAGAAGTATAGTGAATTTAAATAAACATAAGGATATACAAACGAAAAAGAAATGGTAGGAAAGAAAAAGTGAAATGGATGATAACGAGAAGTTGATAGATGTGTAGATTGAAAGAAATCATAGTAATTCATCGTTTGGATTGAAATTTTTCTTTGCTAGGGTAATGCGAGTTGAATCTGTGATGAACAAAGAATTTTTGAAGCGAAACGGGTGATTTGGTAAGTTAAGACTTTATTATTAGAATATAAATTAGTATTAACTGAGTTAAGAGAGATTAGCGATAGATCTTAAATATTCTGCGTGAAGTGCAATATAAAAAAAAATTTGTTTCTTTTCTTACGTATACACAGTTGGAGTCTTGAACTTATTGACTATTTAGACTTTAAAATGACTATAGAGTTAAATAATGAAGGAAATATGTAACAAACTAAGCTTGTAAAATAAGGACGATATTTGAAATAGATAAACTTCACTCTACTATGATCCACACTAAGCCGCACAAAGAGATTAAGACTTAGCTTCATTTCATGATTAGAGTAGACCTAAAATTGTATGTATGTAGCTTATATGATCTTGCAATTATTGAATACGAATATTTCTCGTCCGAAGAATAAAAACATGTGAGTATTTTTCAATCATTTTCTTTTACAATCACCATTTCGAAAGTGAAAGCAAAATTTAAATCTGCAGACGATATTCTACTTTTCAATAATGTGCAGTTTGTTACGGTTTTATCTCAAAAACTAAGGATTTTTTTATTGCAAATATTTTTCATAAATATCGATTTACTCAACATAATTTACAATTAACAGCATTTTTCTTAAAATTTCTTGAAAATCATTTTTTCCCAGAAAAAGAAGAGTTTTTGGCTTTAATATGAAGAAATATCTTTCCATTTGCTATCTCATTAGTGCTAAACTTTATTTCCTAACTCAAAGGAAGGAGTGCATGAGAAGGACAAATAATGCTTATTGAAGATTAAAAGAAACTCATTTGTTTGAAATCTTAGTCAGCGTATGAAAATAACGAAAAATATTCTATTGAAAATAATCAATTAATTTAAAAGAAAATTCACTCTTAATGCTGAAAGTGCAATTCGCATAATTGTGGTTTCATAATTAAATTAAAGCTCTTACCAAAAAAGGAATGGGTGATTATGTTTTCTACTTTTTTTTAACTTTCTATATATTTGTGAAATTTTGTTCTACTTAAGAAACGGAAAAGACTATATCTTTTGAAACTCAAATTGTCTGCAAAAATAATTTTGCTTGGTGTTTCGGGGAATAATTTTCCTCATCCTCGTAGAGTGAAAGAATTCTAGAAAACTTTCTGATTGCGAAAGCTCGAAAGTGTTAGCAGTTGGATTTGAGAATTTCTTAGCAATAATTCTTCACCTGACATTCGAGCTATTTTCAACCAAAGAGAAAATTATTCACTGTTGAAATGAACAGTTCGATTTAAGGTATTTCCTAGTTGTAGAGAAATGACTTTTCAGTGTAGGGGAATTACATTAACACGAATACTTTTGTATTATTTTGGAGTAATTTAAAAACATTTCATTGATATGAAAATCAGAATGAAGATTTTGTTGTTTTAAAAGATTTAAAATATAGTTTTATTTACAATAGAATAAAATTACTTAAAATGAAATAGAAGGAAGTCATAAATATATTTTTTTCGTATTCTAAAATAAGAGGTGTTTCAAATGTAGAATACCACGATACTTGTTGCTATTTAATAAATGAAGGAAATATTCTATTCAAAATCTCTTCGTGTCAAGACAGCAGTAAAATATAGCGACATACATTTAAAAAATTCATTTAGGAGACATTAAATACAATAGAAAAATACAAAGAAGTATCAAAAATATATGTTTCAAAATCATAAGAATGAATGCAGCAAACGAAATTTTTAGCAAATTCAATACGATGTGGCACCATTTTAGTGAATAACTTGAAACACACCTTAAAGTTAATTGAATATTATCTAATTTCTCTGTAATTACAGCTTTAAGTTTGTTTATATATATATATATATATATATATATATATATATATATATATATATTTTCATATTCTAAACGAGTCAAATAATCCCACTGATTTTCCATGGGATTAAAGTCTGGACTAATGCTTGGCCAAGGCATAACATCATTTTTTTTTCTTTTTTAAACATTTTTCTTCTTTATTTGGCTGCTTGATTGAGTGCATTATCTGGTTGTAATTTCCATTTCAGTCATTCTGAAAGTGATTTAAAGAGTATCAGACTTCTGTATAACATCTGTTGATATAAAATATCGTTTTGAAGATATTTTCCTGCAAAAGTTTTGTAAATATCATCTTTCTCATGTTAAATCGATGCCTCCTTTTCGCCTTCTCACAAGATGCTTTCCTTAAATCGCTTATAGACGCCAACACGATTACGTATTGGCTCAACAAGTGATTCTAAGTAACCTGAAGAAATATTTAACTATCCTGTCCCTGCAGCCGTCCATTACAAGAAAATATGCAGGGTCAAGAGTTTAGGTACGAATCGATATTTCTATTATATCCCATATATTATCGACGGAGTTCATCTAGTGATCATAGTGACCCGATTATTCGCTAGCATTGTCTAGAATGTTCCTTGCACAAATTGCGAATGAGTAACAAGACGCATTGTCACCTTGAAAAATTTCCTTGTTGTTTTGTATACGTGAATACCATGAATGGCTGCAAATGGTCTCCAAGTAGCTGAATATAACCATTTCATTAACAGATTAGATCAATTTGACCAAGGAACCTAGTCTAGACCCAGTCAAAGCAGCTCACACTATTATGAAGTCATCACTGGTTCGAATAGTTTCTATTTGATAACTTGGCTCCATGGCCTCGGGAGATCTGCACTACAACTAAGCCCAACCATCATCTCTAACCAACTGTAATCGTGAAATATTTGAACAACAACGTTTTTCCAACTTTATGTAATCCAACCTATATGTTCACGAGCCAAGCAGAAGCGCTGCAATATGTTGTTAGTAAAGGCACTCAAGTCGGTCTTTTGCTGATATATCTCATCAGCACCAAATTTAACTACTCACGTATATGTTACGTCTGTCACACTTCCCACATTGAATGTTACTCTTATTTTACACAGTGCTGCTTCTTTAGTAACAGTGACCACTCAATGCAGACATCACAGGACTCGGTCATTAATTAGACGCCGTCGACTTTTGCGTTGTCCATGGAGGGAAGTAATTCCTGAAATTATTTACATATTCTCGGTATACTCTAGTCAATAAAGAAATGCTAAACTCTTAAACTATTTCCAAAATGGAATGGTCAATGCGTCTTGTTAGCTTCTAGATCCAACAAGCATACAGAATTCTGTTAATTCTCCTTATACAGCCGTAATCTTTCACATGAATAACTTGAGAACAAATGAAAGTCCTGACCATTCACTACCAAATTACATATTTCTTACGTGAGCTATTGCCTTCTAGATATTTGTATATTGATATCCCATGACTTCCGGCACTTCAATGTATTATTATTGTTCCATCCTTCTGTCTCAAGACTGTCTTTTGTTTGAAACCCTGTGTTATTATTTCTGCTTTTTAGGACCTATTATAAATCACAGGAGTGTTGAGAATTATGCATTAGTAACACTTAATGGAAGGAGGGGATTCCTGTATGTAAAAGTATGCCATGTCCTCGATTTGTCTATATAATTGTAATAAAATGTTAAATAAAAGTAAACAATAAAACAGTGGAAAAATGGGTCATTTTGAATCATTCAAGCAAAAAAAGCAAATTTCTTTTCAAGCACATTTTGATTACATAATTTCAAGTTCACTAGTTTATAGAAAATGTTTATTTACGATCTTTATTGTCAGATCCACTTATGTATAAGAATATTTTATTTTATTTACCAGTATATGTAAAATAATTATTGTATTCATATGCCGCCGCTGTTTGAGAATTCATCGAGATTGAAAAATCAAAATGTTAGAAACTGAAATTCATATTTTAATCAGAAAGCAAAATAGTCATTAAAATATTTCTGACGTATAATTTCTAATATATTTTTTAATTCTTTTAATCTAGAACTATAAATATTCCCTAAATAATCATAGATAACTATGTTTTAAAAAAAATTCAAAATACTACTTACTATCCTTTTAATTATGTAATAATTTTGTAGTAATTGTCTTACGGTAGAAATATTACTCAATTCATTTGCTTTTCACATTATAATCATTGCTTTTATTTATATACCTCGTTCCTAGTATTTTATAACGGATCGTGTTTTAATCAGGTATCTACTTCCAAGAATGTAGTGCTTTAACACGTTTTTAAAACTTAAAATATTCCACTTAAAATTTTTATTTACGTCTAAGAAGATATGACATTTACATTACAATGGTTACTATAGTAACCATTTTTTTAAATATCTACTAGTAAGGAGTTGATGATTACATGCTCGGTAACTTCCAAACATTACATGAATCAATTATTACGATAGTGTTTAAAAGGAGATTTTTTTATCGGCGGCATATGTCGTTACTATGAAAAATTGGTATTAGCAATGTGTACTGCCATTTTATAAAGACAGTAAGACAATTCCACACTGGTTAATCAGTCATTTTTATTTAGTTGCCATTTGCTTTAAAAAAAAAAATTGGTTACTGCCGTATCAATTTGTTGTTATCTATGAGATCTGGAGTAACAATAAAAACAATATATTGCTTCCAGTGCATTTCCTCCAAAGAAGACGAAGATGGTCTCATCCATCAGAAATGTAAGCGAATCTTTGGGAGATATAAAGCTTTATTCTCATGGTTTCCCTAGATAAAGGAAAATCGTCGAATGGACAATATTACAGTTAGCAACCCTATTCCCATTTTCCTTCGTAATATAGACAGTTTTGAACCCTTATAATAAAGCCTATAGCCAGTAACAAAAACAAATTTTAAAAAAGAGCTTCACTTTTCTTTAAAATTTGCAAGAATAATAAAAAAGAATTTATTTTACCTATTCGGAATGAACACTTTTAGATAAGGAAAGAATAAATCAGAAATAAAATCTGGAACTGAATATAATATTCTTGCTATTAATCGAGACTGTGAAAATATTTTTTCTTTAAAAAAATCGAAGAAGAAAAGAGAAATGTACCATGGGGTTGATAAAAGGGCAAAATGCCTCCTCTTAAGCTTTTAAACAAGATTTTTTTTCTTTGAAAATTGATTTTTTGAGAAGGTGTATTTATGAGAACGAGAAAAAATTGAACTTGGCATTTAAAGAAGTTAGAATTCATTTTTTATTCAAGCATTTAAGAATTTTTTTTAGTTAATCATTTATTATGAATTTTGTAATTCATTCACGAAGAGAACAGATTTCAGAAGTATCGAGTTCACATAAGTTACTTATTAACCACCAAAGGGACCCTTGTTTTATTCAATGATCCCCCACCCCCCAAAGTAGTCCCTGGATAACTTTTAAAAAAATATCTTTCCGGTCTAAATAAACAAATAAAATATGAGTGAGTGAGTGAAGGAATATATTAATGAATGAATGAAAGTGGGGTTGAATTAATGAGTGAGGGAATGAATTAATGAGTAAAGTAAGGAGTTAATAAGTAAATGAATGAGCAAATGATTGAATAAATGAGTGAGTAAGTAAATAAATGAATGAGTAAATAAATGAGGGGTGGAGGAAGTGAATAAATGAATGAGTGAGGAAATGATTGAATCAATAAATCAAGTTTCCATTTCGTTATCTCTATCGATTACTGTAATTCTAAAATTTAATGGAAAAAAATTAATAAATATTTCGGCACTTTGGATGGCTTAATCTGTTCTTTAAAATACTTTGCTTGAAACAATTCATTAATTTTATTTAACTTGAAAGAGTAAATTTAAAATTATTTTTCAGAAATAGAATTTTTCAGATGTGCTTTTCTACTTCTAAAGTATACACTATTTCCAACATCCTTGTGTTTTTGGATTACCTCTTTAAATTTTCATTACATCCATGTGTGAAAAATTTTGTACACTTAAATTAAAAAGAATACATTTTGTAGAACATTTTTTTACGTATTTTAAAACTCGATTTCAGCTCGAATCCTTATAAAAAAATAACGTAAAATGCTTAGATTAGTTATTACATGTTCACGTTTCTTAAAGTTTCTTAAGAAAAAAAAATTCTTAAATTCTTACACATTTTTACTACATATTTTTTCAAAAAAATTCCTATTAAAACTTAAGCAAAAATTTTCTTAAAAACTAAAAACTAAACTTCAAAAACTTCTATTTCATCGTATAAAACGACAAAAAAAACCTAAGCATATTTGATTTTATTTAAAATAGCTTATTTATAATTAATTTTACATTATGATAGAAATATATATATATTTTAGATTATTACGATGCTTTTTTTCATGTATAATTTTCATTCCATCTAATAAATAATAGTTTCATTTTACATTATGTTTGTACTTTAAAATAAATTTTTTATTAATCCAAATCATTTCATAATTAAAAATTTATTACAATTAGAATATAAATTTTTAGTAATTATTAATTTATAAGATATTTAAATGATAAATCCCAAAAATTATCGGTAAGTATCAATAACATAAATAGCAAAAATACTGCATAGTTACTCGAGATTTAGTTTTCACTATAATAATTTGAAGCTGATTTATGTAAGGCAACTATGATTATAATAATATTAGTTCACACGACCCCGAAAAGTTGAGTTTGAACACTGTTTAACTTTTTTTATAACGAACTTAACATGTATCTAATTTGCGGCATAGAAATATAAATCAATTAAAATATCACGTCTTCAATATATTAAATTTGTAACACTGTAATTTAGCACCACCTTCCATGTACTATTAAACGGTAACCAGATAGCGCCACATATTCTTTTGGTTAGAAGCGCAAGCACAAGAAGTGCAAGCTCGATAGAAGGCGAGTGACTTTGTTAGCGGAATGATGCTGTGATGTTGGTGAATCTGCGTTTTATATAAGTTTTGTATCCTGTCTTTTGATGTGGAACGTGTCAAATATTAAATAATATTTGTTCCCGGCTGTTCATTATTTTGTCCTGAAATATTAACAACATTGGAGGGATACATTGGCGCATGTAAACCATGTCCTGTCTATAAAACCAATGATCTAGTTTACGTAAAGTTTCATCCATTGAGTAAAGCAAATCAAAATAAAAGTGCAAAATTGATGCCTGGGAAATACGAGCCCTACATTGTGCTATCCCAGAGATCTCCTACTACTTTTGAGGTAGCCAGTTATGACAAACCTGATGAACCTTTAGATGTTTACCATGCATCAGCTTTAACTCCTTTTTTGAGTAAAATTAACACAGAGACCATATCTCCTGTAGTGCCTCTCAGTAGAGGAATAAGACCTTGAAAGCAACCATTGACTCCTCGAGGAACTACTGGAGAGAATGCCATGTCTATTATTACACCACGTCACCGAGATGGCCTTCGGAGGTGTAAGGGGAGGATGTAACACAGTAATTTAACGCTACCTTCCGTGTACTGTTAAACGGTAGCCAGGTGTCACCACATGTTCTTTTGGTTAGAAGCGCAAGCTCGATGGAAGGCGAATGACTTCGTTAGCAGAATGATGGAATGATGTTCGTGAATCTGTATTTTACATATGTTTTGTATCTTGTTTTGTGTTGTGGAACGTGTCGAATATTAAATAATATTTGTTCCCGAAACCATCCCGGCTGTTCATTATTATGTCCTGAAATAATAACAATGGAGGGATACAAATTATGATTAATTAATTAATTAAGTAGATCTAATAAAGTACCAAAATAATTTAATTAAATAATTTTTATTTCATATAACCTCAATGATATCATATAATACATATAGTCGTGCATTGGGCGTCAGTACCAAAAGCCCCTAATAGTTAAAAACTCAATAGAATATTGGGTCTAAAATATCGCGCTAACCGTTCTCTCTTCTCGTCTTGCTCCATAAACATGCACGATGTCAGCTTTATCTTTTTATCTGTTGCTTCCCTGTTATGATTGAGTAAATTTCAGTGGACTTCAATACACGGCCTTTAAAAGTAAATCAGGCTTAATTGCTAGTTCCTAAAATAGAAATTTTATTTATTTTATTTTCAAAGCTCTTCTTGTGACTGAAAGTTTCATGTGTCCTCTACATGTTGCATTCGTTGTGTTCCTTCACGAATCTCGATGGGGAGCTGGTAATTGAAGGATTGGGTTAGAAACCATATGTTGTTGAGACTGAGGCAGCTAGGGGTCATTCAGCATAGCGACCTTGAACATTGCAATCTTCATCTCTTCCCAAAGACGAAAACATATCACATTAGGCATTACTTTCACTTTTACGACGAGGTAAACCCTGCGATTAAAGCCTGATTTCGAAAGTAGATTTACCCGATAAGTTTCGCGTTTATGAACATGCATGGAAGAATATATGGACTGTGTCATAAAGAAACTGGAGAATTACATGAAGAATATAAGTACCTTTCATGTGCAATAAAAATTATGAAAATTGGATAACAAATTAAAATGTTGTGGCTACAGCTACATTATTTTTCAATTGAGTCTCGAAATATTATTATTGGAGATTAATTTTTATCAGAAAATGTATTCAACTGTTGGGTCCAGGCATTTAACATTACTGGAAAATGGTCTAAAATGGAACTGGTAATAAAATCTCACACTGTGGGGGTGCAACAGTCAGGTAATTGGAACAAGGTGAATTTATGAGGTTCCTAAGTTAATAAATTTAAATTTACCTTCTCGTTATAATTAAGGAGAAAAGTTTTCATCAATTTAAGCTTCAGAATTTGCTAATTAGAAATCAAAATTTATATGGGATCAGGATATATGTCAGGATACCGAAGAGTGAGAGACGACTGGTGAAGAAATTAAGAAATTTCCAATGCTCCGAAACACTGAATTACTATTGGTTGTTCCAATCGAAGCGCCGAATTTCCATTGGTCATCGCAAGTGGTGGAAAATAGCCAGAGGCTGGGTTTTAAGACTGCATCAAAAATCAAGAGTAATCTTTGCGACTTGAAATTCGTGGGTAATAACAGGTCAGTTGAAAAGTCCCCGGTCTGACACATAGATGGCGCTACTAGAATTAAGTCGATATGTTTTTTAGTTAGGCCTAACCTTCAAAAGATGCGTGTATAAATTTGACAGCTGTCGGATCATTAGTTTGTGAATTATAGCATTTTGAGTGAAGCAACTTTTGTTATTGTGAAAAAAAATGGATAAAAAGGAATTTCGCGTGTTGATAAAATATTGCTTTCTGAAGGGAAAAAATACAGTTGAAGCAAAAACTTGGCTTGATGCCGAGTTTCCGGACACTGCCCCAGGAAAATCAACCCTCAAGGATTGGTATGATAAGTTTCGACGTGGTGAAATGAGCACCGAAGACGGTGAACGCAATGGATGCCCAAAAGAGGTTGTTACCGACGAAAACATTAAAACAATCCACAAAATGATTTTGAATAACCGTCAATTGAAATTGAATGAAATAGCAAACACTCTAAAGATATCAACTGAACGTGTACATCATATCATTCACGAATATTTGGGTATGAGAAAGCTCTGTGCAAAGTGGGTGCCGCGCGAGCTCACTTTTGACTAAAAACAACGACGAGTTGATGATTCGGAGCAGTGTTTAATGATGATCAAGCGTAATAAACCCGAGTTTTTGCGTCGATATGTAACAATGGATGAAACATGGCTCCATCCTTTCACTCCGAAGTCCAATCGACAGTCATCCGAGTGGACTGCACACGATGAACCCACTCCAAAGCGTGGGAAAGCACAACAGTCGGCTGGCAAGGTTATGGCGTCTGTATTTTGGGATGCGCATGGAATAATTTTCATTGACTACCTTGAAAAAGGAAGGACTATCAACAGCGACTATTACATAACGCTATTGGACCGTTTGAAGGACGAAATCGCCAAAAAACGGCCGCATTTGAAGAAAAAGAAAGTGCTGCTTCACCAAGACAATCCGCTGTGTCACAAGTCAGTTGAAGCGATGGCAAAAATCCATGAATTGGGCTTCGAATTGCTTCCTCATCCAGCGTGTTCTCCAGATCTGGCCCCCAGCGACTATTTCCTGTTCTCAGATCTCAAAAGAATGCTCGCTGGGAAGAAAGTTTCGTCGAGTGAAGAGGTGATCGCCGAAACTGAGGCCTATTTTGAAGCAAAGGACAGATCGTACTGCAAAAATGGTATCGAAAAGTTGAAGGGTCGCTATAATCAGTGTATCACCCTTGAAGGGAATTATGTTGAATAAAAAAAACTAATTTTGCCAAAAAAATGTGTTTTACTATGGTAGGCCGGGGACTTTTCAATTGACCTGTTTGAGTGAGGATTGTGCAACAGTCAGCTAAATGAAGTTGACGGCCGAAAAGCTGTCGAAGTTGTAACTTTTACAAGGTCCATTACCCATCCTCAATGTTCGTCTAGCACGACGCTAATGCGAATATGTCGAACAAGAAAATTATAGAAAAGAATTTTTATTTTAAATTTTTTAATTACCTGAGCTTCTTAACGCACAATATGCAACAAGCAACATGTATATGTAATTTAAAAATTCATAGGATGAAATTTCTTTAAGGTCAAAAGAAAAGAAAATATTGCATTTGACGGGAAAATAGTCTTTATTCACGAATACAGAAATGAGAATTGTGTGACAGAATTCTCACTAACAGGGGGGGGGGGGGGGGGGAAAAAAATGTCTTATACGAATTTTTTCTTAAAAGCTAAGAGAAATAGTTTGTATCTAAAAACGAAGTTACTTCGTGAAATGGAATGAAAAAAAAAATAAGAATGTGTTTATTCTGAAGAAAACTCTCCAAACACTTTACGATTTTAAAAACACTATCGCTATTTTCTCTTTCAAGTTCTAAGCATTTTATTAGAAAGTTGAAATACAACATGCGTATTTGAATGTATCTTTCTAGCAAATCAATGAAAGTTTCCCGCGAAAATATTCTTTATGAAAAAAAAATGTAGGCCTCTTCTTTTGACAGCTCCACGAAAAGAAATATTGACTTTTAAAACTAGAATCTCAGCATTCTGCTGAGATTTATCTCCTCCAGATCTGTTTTGGGGTGACAGAAACGAGTGTTTTCTCAAACATCGAAGAACAAAGTTTTTAAAAATATGCTTTAGAACGAGTTCGATTGAGAATTTATTTATATTCAGGGAACCTATTTTTCTCAAGTTCATTTTATGATTAAATCCTTTTGAACTCAAGAATAGAATTTCGAGTTTATGTATAAAATAACGATGCTTAATAAAATCGAACACGAGTTTTGATCTTTGCAAATTTTCGTTTGCCAACTTTTTGTACCAATTTCTCAATGATAATTTTTTCAGCTTTTTCTCAAGCCTACAATCAGGAGTTTCACAAAAGACATTAATGTTAAGTAAAAAATATTTATATCCTTAAAAATAAAGATATTTGATTCCTTAAAAAATTTTATATGATAATAAAGAACTTGAAGATCGTATTTCTACAAATTCAGACAGAACTTCAGACGAATAACTAATTCAAATCTAAATTACCTATGCATTTTCTTTTCAAATATTTTCATGGTAGAAATATAATATATTTGATTCTTATTTTTCCTGCCAAACCTTCTGAAATACAATATATTTCGAAAAAGATTGTATTCATCATTTTCATTCTCTCACTCGCACAGACACAAAACAATTGAAGAGAATATAACTTATACAGAAATTTGATAGGTTTGATTTTCTTTCAACTGAATATGATAAAATTTTTGACAAACTAAATTAGATTAATATTAGCATACCATGTGTAGAAAACGGTCTCAAATGACTTTAAAATAGCTTAAAACTTTTTTTTATAAAAGTTTTAATGGTATCCGAAACCTTTTATATACGGGTTTTTAAATCAGTTATCATACTAAATACTTTTAAGATATTAAAGACGGATTTCAAAACATTTCCCTTCGATTGAACGAATTAATCGTAGCGATGCTTTTCAAAATTATTGGTTTTCATTAATATAACTCATTTTGGAATATAATACATTTAATAGCCTTCTTACGTAAATATTTATAAAAATACATTTTATTTCATTAAAATTAGATTATAATTTGCATTTATATTTTTCTCTAATCGCAAAAAAAATATTTATCTCCTTCAAATTTTAAACTTTTTTATACGATGTTGGATTACGTTACGAATTTGTATTTAAAATAAATGAATTTATAAAGATAACTTACTCTGAAAAATCGTTTATTTTTTGATAATATTTCTAAAAATAAATATTTCAGTTCATGAAACAAAATTTGTGCCTGATATCTTATACTTTTCTCTTTTCAAAGAAAATATTTTTACTTATACCTCTCTAAATGGTGTTGTGTAACGTATTGTTTTTGTACTTAAAATAGATTAATAATCATTTCTTTTCAAATAATTTCCTTCCTTTGACGTATCAAATATTTTATGTACTGGAAGCAGAATACAACGGTATAATTGAACAAAAAAAGAACATTTCCCTGTTGATCTCTTTAACCTAGTTAAACTGGATTCCTTAATTCCACTCTAAAGCTACTTTTCACTACACAGATGATAAATCACAAAGTTTCATTTTTATTTTTTTTTCTGAATCTCCACTGCAGCTATGAGAAGGATAAATGAATTTTACTACTAAATGTCCACTTTTGTCAACATTAAGAGTTTATAAAAACGTAAAATTTAGCTTTTCACGACACTTTGAATTCTGCGACTTTGAATTATCTGCAAATGTCCTTCTACCGTCTATTATACAGCATCAAATAGGTTGTTTTGAAAATGAAGAGTTACCGTATGTATATTTCCGTGAATAAGACAAGAATTTCTGAAACTTAAGCTAAATTACGGGATTCCCTTATATATATATATATATATATATATCCAGTAGTTTGCGAAAAACGTAGATAATTTTCTGCTATTCGCTTGCTTGCGTTAAATCGCCAAAATATAGCACTTTAGTTTATATATCTTAAGTTTATGAATTAAATAATTCTAAATGAAATGATCTTTTTTTTTTAATTCGACCTTATTGTTATGAATTGTCTTCTATTGTCCTCCCCTCCAACCATTTAGATCTACGCCTATCGTAAAATGCTCATCTTAACGTCACGAAGGTGAGCGAAATATCGAACAAATTATCAGACAGAAAATTGTTCCAATTGTCATATACGTTTGCGACGTTATAACACATACATCCCTTTATGATGCAACGTTCTTAAATTTTAAGAACATTCCAAAAATATGACATTTCTACCTTGAATACACCATTATCATTATATTACAGGAGACGAAGCACGTGACATATTTTCCTGGTTTCGAACTCGCGGCCGGCAGTTTTTGTCGAGTCATAGGTTCGAGTCGATGCCGCAAGACCTGCTGTGTAGCCGGAACCGATGCACGTTTATTCTGTCGAGGCTCAAAGTCTTCCCCTAAGCGTGGTGTTTAATTTTCATTAACGTCGCACTAGAAGCAACACGAAGGCTATTGGCGACGGACCTCGTAGTTTTGAACCACGGTCAAGTGACGAGGACGATGCCTGAGCTGGCACCCCTTCTCCTAACATCCACACCACACCAACGGGAGAAATTTTAACCCCGACAGATTTAATATGCATCAGCCCAGCTACACGGTGGGTCTTTGGCAGCCAAGGATCGAACCCGCGACTGAATGAAAACCGCCGGCCACGAATCCGAAACCTTGACCACTAGGCTACAGCGGCCTGGTGTGGACGTTAAGAATGGGGGATGACGGGTCAGGTGCCGTCTTCGTCACTTGACCGAGGTTCAATAATTGCGGTGTCCATTGCAAATAGCAGTTGTTTTGCTTCTTGTGTGTCATTAGTAAAACCAACCAACCAATCATGTGATACTTTTTTCACCAGAAAAAAAAAGGATTGATTCAAATAGAAATGAGTAGGATAATAAATTTTGCTGGTCAATAAAGAAAAGCGAAGTCAAAATATAAAATTAATGTTCGAGCGCTTTTTATCCAAAAAAGTGTTCCAATTTCGTGTCATATTCTTTAACATTAGGCACGGATAGCCTAAAGCAAACGACCAGGGGTTCGAATATGGATTTCTGTCCTCCAGATATTATGACTATTTTGGTTTTCATTCATCGGCAGTTGTCTTTCACTTTATCTGTGAGATAACTCTTGAAAGTGCCCCAAAACATTGATAGCTTATAAAATACAGCATCTTTTATTTATTTTCAAGTTCTTTTCTGTCATTCCTTAGTTCTACATTTTTCATACACCTTGTACTAAAACTCCACTTAGGAATTTTACACTCATAGACAGAGTTATTTTTCTAGGAAGTAAAAGGATTATATATATATATATATATAATTCGTTGCTGTAAAAACTTGAAGGGAGTTACAAAAAAAATTAATACAGAGGGCTTTGAGAATATATTTTTCAGCATTAATTTTTGCATATTTTGCTAATTTTCAATACAAGAGTAGAAAATGTTATGACAAAATATATGTTTTGTGACACCCGCACGACCCAGGCTTCATCTTGTCCCATCACTAGATTCAATTATTAAACACTACGACACAATAATTAAAGTCACCAGAACAATCTTTAAGCAATTTATTAACATATATTTACTATGACAACAACTCCCTATGCTCTCCCGGGTAATATTTCTATTAGCCTCAAATTAACCCACCAATAATAATCTAACAGACTCTTACCACTAATCCTTCCTCGTCTGCTACTCAGATCAACTGTTGAGAACAACAGCAAAGTGGCGTCTTGTATCAATCTTTAATCTAAACCTTTAGTTCAATCAGCTTATCTATAGCTTCAGCTTCACTTCTCCTACAGCCTCTCTCTTTCAACCTCTCCACTCCTTCAGCCTCTCTCGCTACTTTCAGTCGGAGTTTATATATTTCCTAACTCACCCACTTCACTTCATTTCTAACTGCTTTACATAATTACTTTACCTATTCACTTTTCATTTTTGGTTGGCCAAAGGTTGTTTAGCAAAAGCAATCAATCTTAATTAAAAGTCCCCAAGGTTAGTGAAGAGAAACCGCGAATATCCCAATGTCGCAGTTTCTATTTATTTTCTTGTCAATATAAACCATTTGAAAATTTAAAAAAAATATAAAAATATCTGCAATAAAAGATTACTGTAATTTTTATATTCTTAATCTACAATTTAATGAAACCCTATAACGTTTCCTTTATGAAAACAAGAATTCCATGAAAATTTCGTTCGGGGAAACATTATTAAATTCCTTTTTATTCGTTTAAAGTAATAAATAGTTTTTGTCGCCCGTAAGATCAAGTTGGAATTAAAGATTCTTGAATGTGACTCCGATTTTCCAATTACCAGTATTGTTAGTATCAGTAAAAATAAAAAATATCTTTCTCAACTAAGTAAGTCGCAAATTAGACGGTATCATCAGCTTAATGTTATGTTGTAAAATGATCCTTGTGTCTAAAAACAGCAATAAATAGAC
Organism: Nephila pilipes; assembly: GCA_019974015.1. Taxonomy (NCBI): domain Eukaryota; kingdom Metazoa; phylum Arthropoda; class Arachnida; order Araneae; family Nephilidae; genus Nephila; species Nephila pilipes. The sequence continues at coordinate 55,691 of BMAW01058270.1, read as the reverse complement.
TTATGATTTTAAAAACCCATCATGCAAAAGTAAACATTCCATATATTCTGAAAAATATTTCCTGTAATAAAACCTTATTCAAAAATTATTTGTTCTCTCAATAGCAATATAAATCATCTTTAAACATTATGCATAAAAAAAGATGCTCGTATAAGGAATAAAATGATTCAACTTCATTCCTCTTCTCCAGAATTTAATTAGTTATAAAACTCGAATAATATCAAGTTCTCAGAAAGAAATTCCCAATTCAAATTTACTTCCAAGATTTCTAAATTTTCTCTCATAATATATAAGAAAATTAATTTTATATGTTCAGCAACAGTTTTGGTTTGTTCTTAGATAAATTTTGAAACTTTCACAAAAATTTTTGTCTGCTGTGCATCTAGTTAAAATATAAAATATACTCGGTTTTCTAAATGAAAAAAAAAAAAAGTAAAATCATTCATTTAGACTTCTCATATTATAAAAATATATTATATGGAGGCAAAATAATTGTAGAGCTTCTAGTATTGTCTACATATTTATTGTAATAAGATAGAGGGGCGAACAATTATATATACAAATTTACTTTCTTTTTTTTTATATAAAATTCTTTTTCAGAAACTCACGTAATAGAATACAATAGTCATGAGAACACCGTACCCAAGAGTAAAGAACTATGTGCGGGAAATCTTAGGTAATGCTTATGAAATTCATATGGAAAGAATAATTTAACCTAGATGAGAAAAATAATTCTTAATTAAGAATATAGTTTACATGACACAGTTTCGTAATTAAACTAAAACTTTAATTAAAGAATTTGAATATTTAATCTTTTATTTCATTTCAAGAAAGACTTCCAAAATTTCAATAAACGATTATGACTTTTTTAATCTTTAATCAAACAAAAAATAAGCTTAAATTTTTAATTACAGTCCTCCCTCGGTAATCGGGCAAATATTGGACCAGACAACGATATTTTGCATAAAACGCCAGTTTAATTGTATGATCTTGTGATCCCTAAATAATACCATTATTAATATATGTGTAAAATTTCTTGAAAGCCTCTAGAGAAATATTTCCTTTGAGATATCAAATTCATAAAATACAGTTTCTAAAAAAAGGGGGGTTAAACTTTATAAATGCAGTTTTGAAAAGAATTTATTAATAACATGTAATTCAAGTTCTAAAGCTTTATACTTAATTATGGAATTTTCTGGTGTTATCTAGTGATATATTTATAAAATATATTGCAGCAACTGCTTTCGGAAAATGTCAAAAATATATGTGTTTTAAATGGAACATTTGAAAAAAATTTCAAAATGTGATTGCAATTTCTTTAAAATTTAAAAAATTTTGAAAATAGTAACACATATATATTATTTCTAACTATATTTTTTATTATTATGTATAAAAGCGAAACTAAAATTGTAAAAATATTAAGGCGTTCTGAAAATTTTCAAAAAAAAAGGTCTCTGAACATGTTAGAATACTTTAAATCGAATTCAAATTGATTCTACCTCTTACATACGCTTGAAGGTTAAGGGTGGTCTTCTGGGACTCCAATATTGTTACATTCAGTAAACGTTACCTTACTTTCACCCATGTTTATTGATAAGTGTTTTTAAACAATTACGCTATCAAGCATTTGACAATCGTTATTTTAAATTCATGAAATAGCTAATTTTACAAGAAAAAAATATCATCAGTATTGTTTAAATTACATATGCCCATTTTAGAATGAAGTTATTTGAAATTACCATCAATAACAATGAATTTTGATATTCTTCAGACATTTCTTTGTTCTGCCTTTCAATCCGAATTCGAGGTTGACTATTAATATTTTCTCTTCCTTATCGTTTAAATTCAATTCATCATATTTGACATTCATATTAATACATTTCTTTTCTCTAAAATGTATTAAATATTCTCGTTAATACGTTTTAAAATTCTGAGACCTTAAATTGATATAAGCTTTAGTTCAATTTTTTCTATTGGTCATCCCGCCCCTAAGCTAAGAAGATAGATAGTTTTGGATAGGAATTACCAAAATCCGGAAACCAAGCTTATGACAAATATTCTTGGACCGCATTGTTCCTTAACCCCTTGCCAGTGCCGCCCGAATCCAGTTCGGGCAACTACTACGTGCAGAATTTGTGATACCCGAACTGACTTCGGGCAGGAGAAAAATTAACTTTTCTATTTTGTGAAGCTCGAGCTGAGTTCGTTTCTACTTTAGGATACTTAATCCACTATTTTCCTAATAGATGGCATTAGTGGTCCTAGTTTTTCACAGATTTCGACTTCCGTTGAGGGAGGGAAAAGGTGGGTGCTGTCAGATAAATTAAGACACACTTGGATTGATAAACAAAGGTAGAGTTTCCCTTTTTCGTTTAGTTTCGGTTACCATCAATGATTTTTTTTTCCAAATAAGTTTTTTTTTTTTGCAATATCCGATTCAGACACCGATGTGGAGTATAGTTTTGGTATTTTTAATTAATTAGGTATTAATTTTAATTAATTAGGTATTAATTTTAATTAATTAATCAATTTTTAATTAATTGATATATTTAAAATTTTATTTTTGTAATAAAAAATCATTTTCTAACTTTTATAACAATATAAAGAACAAAATTAAACAGTCAAATAAAATTTCCATTTTTGGTCCATTTTTCTGAAATATATGTCACAGTTAAGGGGTTAAAAGAAGCTGACCGAAATAGTTTCAAACAATAATAATAAGAATCTTCGAAAGAGAATGAAGAAGTATAAGTAAAAAATATCATACTTTCTTCTGAAGAAAACACTTTAAAAGTTTCAAGCTTTTAAAATAAATAATTATTATTTTCGCATTTAAGCTCAAAACATTTCTTTTGAAATTTGGCCTGGCTCATGCATGTATGTTTAACGCGAGTTCTGAAAACCTTTTCGGTTAAAAAGCTGTTTGAAAGAGGAAGAAATATCCTCTTCTTTTGACAGCTTCTAAGAAATATTGACTTCCAAAAGTGAAATCTCAACATTCTATTGCGATTCATCTCCTGTTCTGGGTGTTTTCGTATCAGAAACGCATGCTTTTTGTTGAAACATGGAAGAATAAAGATTTGATATATATTGCGGAGAAAACTAATACGAAATTCTAAATTCTTAGATAGAAAAATTTTAGTCAATACAATAAACTAGCATAAAATTATAGAAGTGTAACATTTCCTCAATTACACAAAAATATAACGATAGTTTATTCGATACATTACTTATGAAAGTGATTCAATTTATTTCATTCGTGCTTCAATTACCATTTTCTAATCTTTTTTTTATTTTTAAATATATGTATTTTATAATTAAGTATTCACAAATAAAGTACATATGTGTGTGTTTTAACTAATATCTACTATAGTACATATAATTCAGTTTTACTTACCATTACGCGATCGGTGTCGTGATGGTTAGCCAAATTTACTGAATTAAGTTAATTTAAACCAATCATAACAGGCCTGCAGAAAGTAAGTTACACTTTCCTCCTCGTAGATGGTAGTCTTGCGAAATAAAAGGCAAGCTTGTACAGGTGATAATAGGGTTTCATAATTTCTAACGATAGCAATTTCATTTGGATACTGGCAACGATTGCAGAATAATAGTTACATGAAAAGAAATCGCGCGAAAGCTGGAAATTTACTCATACATTGAAATACACGGAACAGTAAATTTTTTTTGTGGGCATAACGTTTCACGAGTACGGACATTCATCGTGAAATACTGGCAGAACACGGGCTACATACACTGTCACGTCCAACCATTGTGAAATGATTGCAGCAATTCAAAATTGGCCACAGAGACTTAACCGATGCGGAAAGATAAGGAAGTCCGACAACATACATCAGGCATGAAACATTAGTAGGTCCCCCATCAGAGGGTAAAGTCACGGTTATGGTTCCATATTTTTTCCCCTCGATTTCGAAGGAGTTGTTTATAGCGAGTTTTCAACGAAGGACAAAACCGTTAATGCTGAGTCGTACTGCGAAATACTAAGAAGTTTGAACAAATCCATAAAAAACAAGAGACGTGGAAATTTAATCAAAGACATTTTCCCCTGGCATAACAATGCAAGACCTCACAAGGGACGCCCAACACAAAGTTTTTTTTCGTAGGTTTGTATGGAGGCGGGGGGTCTTGGAGCGTCCACTGTATAGTCTCTATATAATACCCTTCGACTTTCACGTGTTCAGCAAGCTTTAAGAATATTTGGGCAGAAGACGATTTTCTAACGATATCCATGTTCAGACAACTGCTCTAATTTGATTCTAGGATCAAGGAGCTGTTTTCAATTGTTGAGACATCGAAAGACTAGTGCAAAGTTCCGACAAATACCTGCAGAGCCTGGGAGATTATGTAGAGAAATAGTGTGTTGTATGTGAATCACATTGCATAGTAGCTCACTTCTCAGTACAGTATTTTTGACCTACATTATTCTAGCATAACTCACTTTTTGAATTCTCCTAGCATTACAATTTCAAATGCAATTTCCTGCTGTTGCAGAAACCAGGAAGCAGATAGTTCTTCAAATTAATGGTTTTATCAATGCTTTGGTTATTTATATATTTTTTCATTCCTTAGTTAGGGACCTTTGTTCTCTTTAATAATTTTTCTTTGAAAACCATCTACAAACTACAAGATGTGGCTATTAAATATCGAGACTGAAGCTGTAAAATATTTTACTCTGATGCCATACATATTTACTTATTATCACCTTCACAATATATACCCCTCCAATATCTCTACAAAGCTTCATGCGAATCTTCCATTGTTCGAAACAGTGCTGGAAGTCATCCTCTGTCTGCTCCTTCGGAACGCGTGTCGCTTTCTATTTCACAGCTTCAAGGACTCACATCTTGTCCTTTTTGACACAGATTCCATCTAAGAAAAGTAATAGAAGTAGCGTTGATCAAGATCCGGTGAATAAGAGGATGGTCTAACACTGATATGCTGTACTTAGCCAAAACCTCTTGGCAGACGAATTGGAATAATCCAGCGCATTGCCTTGGTGGAAAAATTTGCCGTGCGGATTATTTGTCAATTCTTACAGTCTCTGCAGTCGCAGGAACACTTAACCGACGATCAGATACAACTAGATTACCGATATTTTCGATATCGTCATCCTTTTTTTGACGCGGGAGGGTGACCAGCGCGTGACTCAGTTTCAACGTCTTCTCGGCCATCTTGAAAACGCTTAAACCACTTAAAAACACGTGCATTAAATAAGCATTCAGTGTCATACACTTCTTTCAGTAAATTATGAGTTCAATAGTTTCAATAATGTCCATGTTTCATGTGAAATTTCACAACAATTCGTTGATCACTTAAAATTTTCCAGGCGAAACAAAATTAAAAAAAAAAAAACTCTAATGCGAACGAAGACAAAATGTAAGTGGATTTGTTTACTGAGACGAGAGACACTGCATTCGAAAGAGAAAGCTTAGCATCAGTCTCGTTATTTAATAGCCACGCCTCTCTTTTTTAAAATTTAAATTACCGCAGACTTTTTCATGTTTACAGTATTCAGCATTAATATATGACTTTTCCAGTAATGTAATTTTACAATTGCCTGTACATAAATATATGATAGTTTCCACAGTATAATTTCATAAATATTTTTGTATTAATTTATGAATTCTTATGTAACATATTTTATGATCTTCACTATTAATATATGATATTTCTGTTACATAATTTTGTAAATATCATTATTAATGCATAATAATTTCCTTAATTATCATCATACCGAGAAATAATTTAATTCAACAAATTTACATTTTATGCACGACAGTTGTTGTATGCATAATTCAAAATCGATACGTTTTCACTGATGGACTATGCGTTGTCAGAACTTCATTTGTGACGGTAGTATTATTCTATAATTTGTGGATAATTGGTATATTTTCAAAGTTATGCTACGATATAAAATGTTCTTTTAATTTAACTTGGTAAATTCACAAGAAATTTATCTAGAGAAATAAAATAACAGTAAATATCGCTCATAAATGATGTAAGATGCACTTAAATAGTTCTCAAAACTAGAAATTATCCTAATTCTAAGCCTGTCTTTTTTAAAATTCAAATAACAGCCAACGTGGTATTTGACGACAATTAACTTTAGTAAAGAAGGCATTTCGCAATAAATATCTCCTGCTCTTCCACTTACAAGTACTGTGATAAAAAAAAGCCGTAAACTTTCAAGAAACTAAAATAAGAGCGGAAATAAAAGTGAGTTCACAAGAATAAGTATGAAGAGTGTCTAGAAAGTAAACGCCTCTGACACTCAAAGAGCTCTTTTTCGATAAAATTAGCTGCACTGCGTTTAGAAAAAATTTCCTATGTGTAGAATGCGAGATAGCTTGTCTCAATCAGTTGAAAACTCTTCATGTGGGGTCGTGTTAAAATGATTGTCTCGTTTCCGAACCCTGGGAGTTGAAGAACATTATCCGGTTGCTTCTCGCGAAGGAAAATGCACTGTTCTAGATTTTTGACAAAATAAAAAAAAAATTACGGGACTGTTACAAGTGGTGTTGTGAGTACACAGATAGCAGGGGGAGGGATTAAAAGCAATTATTTGCCCCAAAATATAATAATTTATATTTTTTGGGGCAGTAAAGAGATTATCCTTATTGATTGTTTGCCTCAGGGAGAGCAATTAATGCTTAGAGGTACTGAAAAATCCTAGAAAATTACAGAAGGCGGTATAGATCAAAAGAAGGGGAATGTAAATGAAGAAAGTGTGTTTGACGCACGTCCCTACACAACTAATACCACAAAGTAACTCTTGGATTCATTCGGTTGGGACATCTTCAGCCACCCCTTTCATAGCCCTGATCAAGCATGCTCAAATGTTCATTTTCTCGCCTCTCTAAGATTAACTTTTGAGTGGCAAAGGATCATCAACCGACGATGCAGTCTGAAGTGCGACTAAACAATGGATAAAAATACGGAGGGGGACTTTTCTGACAAATGTAAAAGAAAACTCATATATCTGATCATATTGTGAATTAAGGCGACTGTGTCGAAAAATAATGTTTATCGTGTTCGTATATGCATTTGTAAATTTTTAAAATATATATATAACCTTTATGAATTTTAAAAAAATTGAGTTCTCTCAGTTTCTGGACATTCTACGTAGATTCAATTGGACAGAATAAAATTATATCTATACTTAAGAAGTAAAATAATTAAAAGTAAAAAACGAACTTCATATTATTTGCATTAATCATTGCATAGCATTTCAGAATTTCCAGAATTTTTCTATAATCTATAAAAAATATTCATTAATTTCTGAGGAGATATCAGCAAATGTATGCATAATGCAGATGATGATTGCAAAATATCAATTGAGTTTAAGCTAACTATATTTAAAAAAAAGTAATGCAAAAATGAAAATGAACATTACCTCCTAAAAATGGAAAGCTTTTCCAGTTGATTTCAAACAGTTACAAATGTTCCATGTGTCCATACGGTAGTTAGTTTTACGAACACAGTGTGATGTTCGTAAAGAATGTGATTTATTCTGAACGTAATCACAAACGTATTCAATTCTATACGGTAATCAGCAGGAGCATACATGTCATTACAGGTATTCGAACGGAATACGTTTTGGACTGAACGTAATCAATTCTACACGGAAGTCCACAGAAATGTTAAATTATGTATGTCATTGTAAGTGTTTGTACGGAATATGATTTAGACTGAACGTAATCACAAAAATAATACGGTATTCCAATTTTCACCAGAAAAGTTGAGCAGGCATGTCAATATAGATATCCGTACATAATGCGGTTTAGGATGAACGTAATCACAAATGTAAAATTTTCCCAATATTTGTTTATGGAATGCACAGTTCCGAATTATCAAGATTTTTTAATATGTATGAGGTTAGTGTAAAATTATCTCAGACTATGTCAACTACATTTTGTGTTCTATGACGCAAGAGTCACAGTTGGCTTTGTTGTACCAAACAAGGTATAACAGTGATCCAGACATCAGAAAATGGAACAAAGATGTAAAGGGGGTCGACAAGAAGAAAGATCGAAAATAGAGAAGAATTGGTAGAGTATTACTTATGCGATATTTCCTAAGGATAACATCAAGTAAACATCTATGAGCTCGTTTCACGCATACTTACGAAAGACAGAAAGACTCAAGGGAAAGAAAAAAGTCATTAGGCTATCTCAAAGGGTACTGACTCTTATACTTATTTAAAGAAAGGACGCCTCTGAGGGGCTACATCGCGTGATATATTTTTCCACGTTCTTTTACCCAAACCGAAATCAATACGCAATGCCAGGATGATATATAAATTTTGTTCTAAATGTCACCTGTTCTGAAACAAGGAAATATTTCGAATATTTTAAAATTAATATTTTAAACAAAATACCGTATGCATCAATCCTCTTAAAGAAGCATGTGTAATTGAATGAACTGTAAAGTTTTGTTATCAAAATTCAATATAACTCGAAACTAGTGATATTCAACTACGTAAATAACTAGTAAAAGCTAATTAACTTATAAATATAATCTACATCTCAACTTAGACACTTACTCTGCTTATTCGGACATAAGTTTTACATTTATGTCTCTGAACAAGTTATGAAACCATGTACAATTATCTCCGAAATTAAATCCTTCGAAATCAATGTAATTTCTGTTTTTTTTAACTTAATAGATTTTTTTTCTTAAAAAATGGAGGAGGTAATCATTGTTTGTTCATTCGCATTCTTATTTCTTTAAAAAAATGTATTAGAAATTTATTTTACAATTATTCGGAAAACATTTCAAAATAAATGACTTTACTTATGATATCCATTACAAAACATAATAATTTTATCTATTTTTAACACATACTGTATGCTTCATAATTTTTTTTCTCATTTTCCGACTGTGTGTTTGTATTTAAATTTTAACTAAATGTAGAATAAGGTTAAAGTTTATTTTTAGTGTCTCCATGTTGTAAAATTTTTTTATTCTACTTTACGGATTGTACAACTTCTTGTAAGAGCACGTTCATTTCCAAAGTCTTTTGTGAAAATATATAAAATGCTAAAGGGAACTGTATTGTCTATTTTTGTTTCTTCTATTTTTATATATGAACATTCCCCAAAAAATTACTTTTGTCTCAAAATTTAAAACAAAATTATTACATATAAGGAAAAAAATTCATGCTATATATATAGTTTCAAATATATATCCAGTTTTTATTAATCCAATGTTAAAAATCGGAATTGATAAAGAAATATTCAGATTCTTAGAATATCTTCAGATTTAATTAATCATTAATTTTGTATTTATTTCAATTACTGTAAGTTTTGTACTCAGAGTAAAATAAAAATTAGCATTTCCACTTGAGGCGGAATACAGTTGCTATTCTTCATCTTTGCAAACAAATTCTTCTCTAAAACTCTAGAAATGAATATTGTCATGAAAAAAAATTACAAAAATAGAAATAAAATTACAGTATTAACAAACACATAAAAATGAAAAAAATGTCAAACTTGAAAAAGATAATTCATTCCTTTTATTTCCATACCTAAGCCCAAATATTTATAATAAACAAAGAACTTATGGTCAACCTCATCAGAATCTTGCTTAAGAAATATGATAAAAACGCACATCTAGTTAAAAGCATGTGCTCTTCATGACCTTATCAAATAATACAAAATAAAGCCATAAAAATATCCCTTTTTATACTAGTGGCTGTTCAGAAACCATGAACTAAAATACATAAAAAAAAATATTTTTCTACAAACTCAGACATAGGAACAGACATATAAATTGTCCAAAAATAAATAAAAGATTTAATAACTCGCAGATGTTTACAAGATGAAGGAAACATATTTATTCATATTTTCTTCGTTGAAATTGTTTAAATAATACTCAAAATTTCAAAGAATTTTGGAGATATTGTTATCTTGCCATAGACACATTACATTGGTATAGAACCATTACTAAATAAAGCATTAAAAAAACAAAGAGCTTTTAATTTGACTGATATTTTAAGCAAAATGAAAGTGGTTTATTTGTGTACAGGAAAAAGTAAGAGTAATAGTTTATATCTGGTTGATTCGTGATAATATAAGGATCCTCAAGAAATAAAACTCAGACACATTTTTTATTGTTACATGTTATGCATTTCTCTACAAAAACTCTTGCAACTCTTAACATATGTTTAACGTTGCACAAGAAGAGACAGGCAGAGGTGTTGGCTACCGAACCCCGTAATTTTAAACTTCAGTCAAGTAACGAGGACGACTTCGGAACTGGCACCTCCCTTCCCTAATTTCCTCACCATGTCAACGGGAAGACATTGATTCGCGATAGATTTAACGTGAATCAGTCCCTGCAACACGGCGGGTCTTTAGTAGCATCGATGCTCGAACCCGCATGACTCGATGAAAACCGCCGGCCTCGAATCCACGACCATAACCACCTGGCTACCGAGGCCTAATCCTAGAAGTAGTTTCACTGCTAAACATTTATATGATATAAACAATGCGTTAACAAATTTCAAATTATTTTGTTAGTGTTAATGACTCTTAATTTCCACTCAATGATTAATTCGATTTAATTAACGTTTTCAACTTTATTCTAGTAGATGTTTGTACGTACAAAAGGATTTTTTGATTTCTCGAGTTTCTTTCTGATAAGTTGATTTTGAATTAAAGTTTCAGTTTTATATTTATGTGAGTGGTTAGCGATGTCATAATTTTCATCACGATCAGGAGAGATGCAGAGATGACGAAGGCGACTTAATTTCTCGAAACTTTCTCATCAAGCCAAGAAAGGAGTTAAAAGCTATACCTTCTCAATTATGCTGTAAGTTTCCTTGACTCTTTTGTTAAATCAAGAATCGATCTCCCAGCTTGGGTTACCCTTGTTATCTTCTGAACTCACAGTTTAATAATGAAAAAAATTAAAAGTAAATAATTTAGAGCACTCAAATTTTTTATACTGAAAAAAATAAAGAATTAATTTTGTACAATATATAGCTATTGTAACAAAGGAAGAAAACTAGAGGAATGTTGATGTAGAAAATTGTGGAAAAGATGTCCTTAAAAAACCTTTTCGAAATCTTAAAAATCCTGAAAACTTTGTCTCTCATCTAAATTCATTTTTCTGAGAGAAACGTATTATAATAATGAAGACAAAATAATTTTTAAGGTCATTAACTAAACATTGATAAACACTTATGTTTCTTATACCACATTCGATGAATAAATTACTTATAGCGTTTTGTAAATAAATCCGCAATGAGATGCTTTCGTCAGTGATTGATTAGTCAGCGATAATCAATCACTGAATTCATCATTGAATTTAGAATGAATTTTAATTATTTATTTTCCATCGAAGAGCTTATAACACAACTATTAAACTCATAGTCTAAGGTATAGAGATCTAGTACATTCGTTTCGGCAGAAGCTTAACCACACATAACAAAACTTTAAAAAAATTGTGTTACTTCAGTGAATAAAATCATTCTACTCATGGACTGCGAATTAAAAAAACAAATATATTTTTACAGTTCCTGTATTTATTTCAAACAAATTCGTGTTGCTTAAAATAAGTATCAGACTATTTCATATATAAAACAGCGTTTGCTTTCACGGTAGATGAAGAATTCAGTTGGGTATTGGTGGTTAAATATCTAGGGCTGCACCTGGATCAAAAATTAACCTACTCTAAACATATTAAACAATTAAAAGATAAATTTTGGAACAAAATTCAACTCTGCATCACTTTAATTGGAAGACATTCTCCACTTTCTCTCAAAAACAAAGTTCTACTCTGTAAGCAGATTTTGCGCCCAGTTATCACCTACGCCTCCCCAGTCTGGGGGCAGCAGCCCCGACCCATCTGAACATATTCAAACGCTCCAAAACAAAATTCTTAGAATCATAACAAACGCTCCATGGTACATCAGGAACTCTGTCATACACAATGACCACCAAATTGAAACAATAGAAAATTTCATCACCAAACTTTCTCGAAATATTTTCACAAATATTGAAAAACATCAAAATCCCTTGATCAGAGCACAAACAATATTTACAGAAGTAAACCTAAAGCAAAATTTCACTTACAAAACTAACAAATGGTCTCAACCTCTCAAACCACCGTATATTCATTTTATCAATAAGTGTTAAATCTTCGCTGACAAAGGTTTTCTGATAGCCGATAAAGCTTCACTTACCCCCCCCACACACACACACACTGTGGAGGTTGTAGAGATGGTTCTAGTTTTACGGGAAACATTTCTATTAACCCCCCATAGCTTAAACTTATCTACCTTAAATTCTAATTTACTTCTTTTTTCTAAAATTCAAATTCTTGAAATCTCTAATTGTTCTTGTTAAATTTTATCATATGATACACTGAACAGAAGCGGCAATCTCATTGGCGCTCGATTGCCATCTAATTTTAGTATTAGTTTCGAGGTAGATGTTAAAAGTATGATCTCTACAAATAGCCTTGTCGTAGTAGTTTCCTTCGAACATTGTCATTCTGCGTTTTATCGATGGACAGAAAGTGCAAATTCTTCGTTTGTTTGTCACAGTGTTAGTCGCGTCTTCTGTCGACTTTTCATTGTTCTCACAAAATTTCCTATATTTATTTTGATGGAAAGTAGAAAATTTCTGTACGTTATCAGTACCATTCGATTGTTAGACGATGATAACAACAATTCTCGAAAAGTAACAAGTAATTATACAGTTGTGCTTATCACCTGTAACAAGTATACAGCTGTGTGAAGACTCATTTTATTAGTTTTCAAGTTACTGTTGTGACGTTGGGCTATTCGCGGTTTTCTCTTCACTAACCCAGGGGTCTTTTAATTAAGATTGATTGCTATAAATAACAATTTCTTCCCATCCAAAATGGAACGTGAGTATTTAAATTAGAGGCAGGTAGAAATAAAGTGGAAGTGAGTTAGATAGGAAAGTATTGTAAAGACTTCAATCACGTAATTAACCATTCCTAATATAGATGGCAGCACAAAGTCGCCTCTCGATACTGCTGTGATACGGTCGCAACCGGTTTTGGCTGGAAGAAACAAGTTTTCCGAAGATTGGCGCGAATCCTATCCGTTGGGAGCAGAGAGGAAGTTAAGTGTGGTTAGAATAGTAGTAGAACTGTGATGTTTTTTCCTTCAAAGCTCTTGTGTTGAGCGTGTGTGATATGCTTCCCTTAACTGTTCAAAACATTTTATGTATTCTGTAATATCCGTCTTCTTGTGCTGTTCTGTGGCGTCATGTAGTAATAAATTAAATTTTAAAGAATGATGAATTTTTATTTCCAGTTGAACCTGTCACAGTATATAAGTAAAGCGAGAGACATATGATAGAGGTCGAATGACTCTAGCGTTGAGCAGTTGTCCTACAGTCGTAGACGAGATCGAGAATCTCTATAAGTTATCCACGGCATAGTGGAGCCTAGAAGTCGAGTCAGCCTCGACTTCGACGTTTGGGTAAGACTTTGTTAATTTGGTATTAGTGAGACAGGCAAATATATCTAGGACGTTACTTTGGAGAGTCGGTGTTCATGTGTCGTTATAGTACAAAACTGTGGAATAAATGTAGTGTGAGATCAGTCTAACGTCTTCTTGCATAACTTATTGACTCTTTAGTGTTAGTATATTTACTTTAGTTGTGGCACAAGAGGTGAATAGGAATATTATGTCGTCTCACTGCAAAGAGGTGGTGTGAGAGCATCAGGTTCTTGACGAATTTACAGAACAGGAAGATGTCGCGATTGTGAAATAGACAGATGTTTATTTATGTAGTATTGAAATATAATGAAAAAAGCAAATCTAACTCTGTTTGTAATTTTATAACTAACAAAAATTTTCCAACTGAATTGAAACAAAAGATCCCAATAGTCACAAAAAGTGCTTATCGAAGGATAAAAGAAAATTTTTTGATTAAAATCTTAGGTTATGCGCATGAATAACACTTGAAAAGACCAATTCAATTTAGATGAAGAATAACTATCGCTGCTAAAAGTGCAATTTGCATACAGTGGTTTGGTAATTAAATTAAAGCTTTTATCAGGAAAGAGATGATGGAGTATTTATTTTTTCTTCTTTTTATTACTGTTAACGGGAGAGATTTTGTTCGACTTAAGAAACAGAAGAAACTAGATCTTTTGAAACTTAAATCTAATGGAAAAATGTTTCGTTTTTCTTGATATTTTGGGGGAATTCCTTTCCTCTTACGTAAAGTGTATTCTTTATAGTTTGCTGAATTTGCTAACAGTTAGTTGAAGTGTTAGCAGCTGGGTACGAAAATCTTAACAATTATTCTTTATCTGAAACTCAAGATATTTCTTACTCGAAAAGAAAACTTATCATTGTTGAAAAGAATAATTTAATTTCCATATTTTTTTAAGTTGCGTTGATGTGGTTATTTAAAATATTGTATTACATCAAAAAGAATTATTATATTTTTTTCTTTTGAATAAATTTTAAGAACGTTCTATTCAGAGCGAAAATGGAAATGTAGAATTTGTTGTTCCTTACACTTATAGGGAAGTTTTATTTAGAGTGGGGCAAGTAATATTCAAAAATATTCATAATAAAGACTGTGTTCATGTGCTTTACTATAAATAATCATTCATTCTATTATTAAAGAACGCAAACACCAGCTAGCGAAATCAGAGCAACCTCGCTGGTGTTGCTGGTAAACATAAATTTCACGTTCATAAATTGTAAGATACTTTGAGATCAATTTCCTTGAATAAAGATTTTTCAGCTCAACAAAGAAATTAATTTTATTCTAAATAAATTTCCTGTTTGTATTTTGAAAAATAAAAGAGATTTTTTTTTTCAGCTACTTAAATTTCGTGTACAGCACTCAGCGGCTTAAATTCGAGACTCTATATATATATATATATATATATATATATATATATATATATATATATATATATATATATATATATAAAATATATATAAAAAATAA
>BMAW01058270.1:0-20027 GCA_019974015.1 Nephila pilipes | reverse complement strand
TATATATATATATATATATATATATATATATATATATATATATATTAGATTAAACTGAAATATTAAGTAAAAACTGAAAAAATTTAAGCATTTACATCTCTTTGATCTATAACATCTTTACAGAAATAGGGCAATATAATATTCCACAGTTGAAATGAAAAAAAAAAAAGTTATCATTTGATCTAGGAAATTATATGAAACATTTTTCCATTCCTTTGAACCAGTTTATGCAAAACATTTTCTTTCACGAATTACCAATTTTAGAATAATTCAGAAACAGAATTCCACGAATGTCGTCGATTGTATTTTTTTCTTTTTTTCAGTTATTGACTCGCGCTCTTTTTTTTTATTATTTATTTAAAAGTTCAATCTAGAGTATTTTACCTTATAAATTCAATATCAAGTCTCAATCTGAACTATTTTAGGTTTATGGACAGTTTTCCGGAAACAGGTTTTAAGAATTTTTTTTTAATTCCTCGCCTCGATTATGGTTTCTTCTTTGATGTTAAATCTCTTTCGAAATGTTGTATCTAAATATTGACTAGGTATAAAGCAAATATTTTGTCAAATCCCCTAAAGCACTTTATTATTAAGTCACAGAAAAAGATAACGTCTTATTATCTGTGTTTAAAACTTTTTTTAAAAAAAATTACTAATATTATTCTTTCATCGAACTTTTTCACGATGAAATACTTTTTTTTTTTTTTTCGTTTTTATTAAAACTTCTCTCATTCCTTTTTACACGAATCGGAAAAGGGTATTTATGATAAAATTATTTAGCAATGCTTAAAAATGTTTGATAATTCTCATTTTCCATATATTTTCGTGAATATACCGATAGTTTTTGGAACTTTTTTTTTCAAACTTAAAATACGAGTACGGATTTACGTATGGATACGCTAGTTTGCAAAAAAGTATATATTATTCCTTTATCCAAGAGCGAGTGATAAATAGACGAATATAGAATGTTATTATTTATTTATGTATCTTAAGTTTAAGAAGGAAAAACAATTCTAAATGAAATAATTGTTCTTTTTTATGCAAATGAGTTGTCGTAGCTGAAGCGCAAAATTTCATATTAGCGGACTTTGCTCCCGGTTAACAGAAAATTACTAAAATATACACCTGAAATATTAATAGAATATCGTAAATAAGGCTCACATAAAAGTAATAATCGAAGAGGAATATTAATTTTTAATCTTCCTGCATTTGGGTGCTTTGAATACAATTTTTATGTGAAACGGAAAGAAAAAAGTCATTTGAATAGTTTAAAATCTATGTCAGAATCTGAGGATACGAATTTGTCATCAAATTAATTTCACTCATTGGAATATCGAGATACATATCATCACCACCTTCAATTATTTTTGTACTAGAATTTAAGTCCTCATCATGCAAAAATGCGTTATATTTCAGGATTTTCTTCTTGAATTTTATTTTAGCCCACCCCTTAGCAATGGGAAACAAAACGACGTCTTAAAGAGCGATAGAACATACCGAATTTGCAACTCCTGAAATATAAGCCAATAAAATCTTTATTGCAACTAGGATTTCTGATTTTCCGGGATTTTCTATTGACGGGAATGTCCAGGAAATCTCTGTAATTGTCGTTCCCTGGATTCCCGGGAATACATCAAAATTTAAAAAAGTTTAAAAACAAGTTATTTTTAAATAAAATCAATAATAATTATATAAAATAAAAATACATATAAATTCCAAAATTAATTTTTATTATTTATATAATGAGCTAAAAAATATGTAATAAATTGATTATTCATTTTTAAAATAGGATTTCAGAAAGCAAAAGCAATTTATACTTTTTTCACTCAGCCTTGTTCTAAGCTTTGTGACGAACAATCCGGCAGCAGAAAATGCTTCTACTGAAGTTGGAGGAATTGTTTTTAAATCCTCTCATAGTTTTATAATGTTTGGTGATGGATTTTCAGTCGAGTCGATCAACTACATCTCTTGTTTCATGATTTTGTTGAGACTAGTACTTTTTTTGGTTGAACACTATAAAACTTTTGTTTTAGAGTAAATTGCTTTCTCTAATTTTTCGTCCAACGTCATAGGTTTTACTTTCAAACCTCCATGCTCTCTTCTTCTGAGTGCGAAGAGTTGGATATTGAGTCGTCATCTTCGCAGAAAAGCCTTGTCCCTATCATTTGGGCATGCCTAACCAAACAATTTTTACGAGGCAATCGCGAAATATCGACAGTAACTGCAGCTGCTTCGTATTTCTCCCAAAATTCGGGTATTGCGTTAATCCTATTAAATTAACATTGCGTCTCTCGTTAATTCTTTGGATTAGAGAATATTTCATATTTTTCGCAAATTCTAAATTTTGTTCGTTCAATTCTCCAATAACGAAAGAAAATACACCTTCCGCAGTTAGCAAAGTTGCATTTTGACTGCATAATTTTTCTAAGCCAATTTTTACTGGCTTTAAGCCAGTTACAATTTTAGTTACAGTTTCGAATCTACATTGGCCATCATTTGTTCTTTTTTAATGTCAATTAATGCTTTTAAAATTGCTGACTTTATTTCTAAAAATCTTTCAACCATTGCCAACAAATTATTCCAGAGTGTTTTGGTATCCAAACAAACCATATTTTCACAACCAAACTCTTCTTTAACATCTTCTTCATCAACTTTTACTTCGTTCCCGGGATTTCCCGGAAATAGAAAAAGTACATAAATCTTATGATTTCCTGGGAATCCGGCATCTCGGGAAAGAAACCCTAATTGCAACCCTATTTTTAATGCGACCTGTCGCCATTTTACTTTTGCAGGATTCGCCGGTCTAAAAAGAAAACTATTATCTAAAACAATTTTTAATGCCTCTTAGTCCATCATATTCTTGATGTTACACAATTTCAAAACAATTATCCGAAGTGATTTCTGAAATAGAAGAACGCGCGTACGCTGATCACTAAAGATAATTACAATAATATCCATGCATCAAGAATGTTCCGTTCTGCTTGCCACGCCACGCCATCGAGCGGAGGAAATACAACGATGAGGAAGTGAAGAGAGAAAAAGAAAAAAGAATGGCGGCTACGACCGGTAACAGGGCTGAAAATGGCATGAAACAAAAATCAAATGTTTAGTGTTAGTAATTTTTGAATATTATGTTAATTGTGTGTGTTGTGTGGCTGTTAACAATAAATAAAAACTTTAGCCACTAAAGTTGGATTATTTGATTGTGTATCTGGTATTATTGAAATCTTCAGAGTTAAAACTAAGAACCTACAACACGAAAAACACGAAATATTACTACTTTCCTTCGCCAAGGCGAGAGCTAAAGTAGGATTTTATATTTCGGCTTATATTATGGATTTTAAATTTTTTATACATTTTTGTAAAATAAAGAAAGAACGCAATCTCAATTTATACATTTGTATTCGGAAATACACATCTCTCAAAAAAAAATTTCGTACACTAAAACCTTATAGATAATAAAAGCACGAAAATATGTTATAAAATATAAATTTAAAAGACAAGTATTATATAACTAAAACATATCGATCAAAATGTTATCTTGTAGACTTCAACTAAAATATTAACCCTTTTAGCTGGATTATGCAAATTTTGAATTCAAAACTTTTTTTTTTTGTATATTATCAATATTAAGTTTAATTACGTGATCAAAGCTAAGTTACGAGAATTATGTAAAGCCAGTTTTTTTGCAAAACAATGGACTAAAATTCATCAACAAACTCAAACTTTCAGCGAGAAACTAAAGTGTATTTGCCAAACTAACGTAGAAGAAACAAGTCAAAGAAAAATCTTCTCTAAAAGTAGCAAATAATCTGTCCAGGAATAGAGAACGATCTATCTGAATTCATCTATTGTATAACATATGGTCAAGAATGATTATGATTGAAAAAAGAAAACCAGAACGTAAGAAAACGCTAACCTTGAAAATTTCAGTTCAAATAAAGCAAGAGGAGCATCAAAGGCGTGAATCTTCAACAGAGGTTACTGCCTGTTGTGTTCTTAAGAAGCTCATCATGAACTTGTCGATTCGTTCCATTGAAGAAGAATTGAGGCGCTTGGGATTTTTCTACAAACAAGTACAAAAATATCTGCCCTAGACAAAATTTCATAAAGAAAGTAGAGTGAATATTTCAAGCAATTGGATAGGAAGTAACAAATAATGGAATGGTTAGGTATTCACTGATGAAAACAGTTTTTCTAAGGATGGACTTTTTAAATTCCTACTATTAGTTCACACTCTCCCTATATAGATTTATACATCTTGTTCAAATTTTCAATCGTTAATAAAATATTTTTTATTCACCCATTCAAGTTCAAATACATTTTTTTAAACTTCTAGTGGATGACACTTGATGCTAATATAGTTTTTTCAAATATTAATTCATTTTATTAAATTTAATTGGTGAAAATGCAGTTTAACCCAACCGCTTGGCGCTATTTCAAAAACTGCCAAACTTGGCGATTTTTTTTGACTGAACGTTAAGTCCATGAAATGGAACAGGGTTGCCACATTTGGCAAAATACTGCCAAATAATTTCATTTCTGTTGCCAAGGGTGGTTGGGCTAAACTGCATTCCAACCATTTAGTTTACCGGAAGGATTAAGAAACAAGACAATGCTTCTCTTACGCCATTTGTTTTGCAATGACAAAATTGGTAGAGCGTCGGCGTAGAATCTTCATGCCTTAGATCGAATCTCGTCGAAGCATAATTTTTTTTTATTTGATTTTCATATAATTAATTTTATTTTTTTTATGGGAGAAAAAAATTTCTCTTTTATAAGATATTTAGCAGGATATAAATTTAGAAATAAATACCGTCAGCGATGAAGCGTGTAGATCGCTGGGAAAAAATTTCTTTCGCCACTTAATATTGTGATTATGTCATATGTATATACATATTTATAATAATTGTAATTATTTAATAAAAAGTAGGTAAAATAAAAAATTTGTTTGTTAACTTGAGCAGGAATTGTCTTTAAAAAATTTTTTTATATTACTTGTTAATGAAATTTTCTACATAAAGGATCAGAGAAATGATTCTGGTTGGGGGGAAATAATGAAATTCTGGTGAAGGTATTCATGACTGGACAGGAATGACATATAACAGAAGTATATTATTAAATAAGCTGAAGGGATCAGTTTGTAATGACCTGTTTTGTAATGGGCAAGCCTCGCGCAATTGTCCCTCAGACATATGTAGCAACAATACTTTGAGTACCCACCTAATAGACTGTGCATAATGGTTATCATTTTGAAATCACATACTAATAACTTATGTTGATTTGAATGTATAAAATGTAGATGGCGTCGATGCGTAAGATAACTCTCTTTAATTAATCCTGCATACACTATAAGGATTGATTGTGATATTTCATTACAATTATGCAATAATATTTTTTCGTGTATATTTTTGAGATATCTATAAACAGTCTGTAATCGTATGGTTTGTACAATGGCTATTTAAATTATTTTCCCTTCCTTTTTTTATTTCATGTATCATAAATATAAGTTCCATAGCATTATATGTAAAATGTAAACAGTGAAATTACTCAAACCTCAGAGTCTGGAAAGAATGTGTAAGGAGGATTTTCGTGATCAGGGATCCGAAATTTTTAAAAAAAGGTGTATAGTTTTATTTTGGATATAAAAAAAAAGGAAATATGTTGAACAGTGCTATCGATGCCAATTTGTTTTCCTACATTTAATTTCTTTTCACAAAAAGCATGAATTACAATTATTAACATTATGCACTAAAGTTTCCAATTAACAAGAACTTAAAAATTGGATAACATAATGTTTAACGAGTGTCTGAAGCTGTTGAAATTTAAAAAGAAAATCTCTACTCTATATTTATTAGTTTTCAAGCTGTTTTACACCGAAAAATTGATATTTTCTCCCGTTCGTTCCGTTTCAACCTTAAGGAAATAGAAATATGTATATATTATGAAAAATGTGAATTATTAAATCCACTTATGAAACAAAACTTGAACTATAGCATCAAAATGCATGTATATTTAGATTCCTCAAGTCATAAAACCCAGAAATCTAAGATTTCACACCCTTCCTATAGTTCAGGAAATAGTCAATTTTTAAATTACTATCGGAAATCGTGTTGTCTTTAGGGAACGTTTACTAGTTTATGAATATTAATCATCGATCTACTAATCACATGTTGTTAAAAATCGGATGAAATATTAATAGCTGACCAAATAATTTGATGCACAGCCCTCAGACAGAGTTTCTCAAAGATCACTGGATCTCTCTCTCTCTCTCTCTCACACACACACAGAGAGAGAGAGAGAGAGACCATTCTCTAGGGCATTTAAATGATCAAGACTAAAGCGGTCTTACAGTGATTTTTTTTTTTTTTAAATTTACTTCAATTCTGTTAATTTTTCTTCTATTACACTTCAAGTTATGTTAAATATAATTTCTTTAAGAAGAAAAAGGCTTCTTTAAGAAATAACTTTCTTGAAGTAATAGACTTTTAAAGAAATAATTTTTTCACACAGTTGAGTTCTTTTAAACTTATATATACATTCAAGAGTTATAGAAGTATTGGCTAAAGCAGCCTACTTAAAGGGCCGAGATAACCTCACAATGGAAATTCAATTGTTACAAATTTCCATGTATATAATAGTAACCGGAAAAAAATGAGATCGCTTGGCAAAGTAAATTCATTTGCATTTTACAGAAAAAAGAAATATGTGCTGATTAAGTAAAAAAATAATACAATTATATTTCAGTGCATCTTTTTTTCATTTTACCGTATCAGTTTATCGTAAATTTTTATTGTTCTTTCTTACCTCCTCTAATACTTTAAGTACAAAATTACTAAAACTTTTACTTTATTCAAGATGGTTTCTAATTCACTTTCCTATATTCATTACGACACCTTCATAAATTCAATTTATATTTCAGCAAATTTACTATGACAGTTTTTTTTTTTTTTTTTTTTTTTTTTTTTGAAAATAAAAAGGTTTGGGGAAAATATATACAAATTATAAATTCCCCGATTATTATGTTATTTTTCGTGGTTAAATGTATTATTGATTATTTACTAAAGTAGATTCAATTACCAACCCTATGTTCAAAGTTAAAAGCCTTCTTACGGTTCGAATTTGAATTCCAAAATTATTACATATGAAAAAAAAAATTTCGAATTCCATTTCTTTTGCAGACTTTGAAAGGCTATAAATCTTAGAGCGATGTTTTTATTTTATTTTTTTTAATTGTAATTAATGACAAATCAAAATCAAATTTAATTTCTATTCCCACTATTACCTATATTTCTTATATTTACTGACACAGCTTTTGCAATAGGGACTTCTGCCGTGTAAATAAAGCAAGAATTCTTCAAGACAAATTTAATTGCCATAAAGTCCATTTTAATTTTACACAAAGCCGGTGTAAGACGCAAGCACCGAAACTTCTTGTTGTGAAGCATAAATTATCCTATAAATTAAAACCAAGTTTCTTAATATTAACTAATGTTAACACAAAGCTTCCTAAATGTTATTTATGATGAGCAAGTTTATGTATTTTAATATATCTTAAGAGAGAAAAGGTATTTCTGTACACTATTTCAGCATCACGTTTAAGATAAATGGAACAGTTTCAGAAAATTTAATTACTTTCTACAAGTTTTCTAAGTAGAACATCAATTCGCTTGGTATTAACTAGTACAAACAGGAGTCACTCTCACGTATTCAGAGCTTTGAATTACTATGTTACATGGCTTGTCTATGTAATGCTCAAATTATTTATAAAGCTAGACATATTATAAATTCAACTAAACAGAATAAAAATTACATCGTCGTTGTTTGAAAAATTGTCATATCTTTCTAAATTTTAAGATATGTGTAGAAGCAATACAGAGCAGCACGTATTAATGAAGAAAGGGTTAATATACTGCATTGAATGTACTTGAAGTATGCTTTCTAGATAAATAATATATATCATCACGCATAGAAGACATCGGAATTAAATATTCACATCGGAAATATTTAAAATAAATTACTCCCTTGATTACTTTTGGAATATTTCTGGATTGATTCGATGAGATTTAACACAGATCATATAAAATTTTACTCGTATTTTTTTATGAAAGATTTTGTTTGCGAGAAGTATGTAATGCCTCCCTTTTATTACTTCCCTATGTTGTCGTAACTGAGCATATTTTTCAGAATCATAAATTACACAGTCAATTGAATAGAGTTACGCAAAGATGAAACCAAAAATTTTATTCTGATCTATATTTGTACTTTAACTATATATGGCAAATACTCCTAACAGCATTTAATATAATTAAATGAAGGTTGTAATTACGACCAATACTATAGGGTTCGAGGCCTTAGACCAGGAGTGGATAACTTTTTACATACCATGCGTCAATTTTTTGACAGATAAGCCGTATAACTTGAGCACTTTTTATGTCGTCTTGCATTCGTTGTTAGGGGTTAGTAAATAGAGATAAGTATATAGAATCTGATTCGCGCTTAAGAGAGGAAAAGGAATTACTTATCCACCCATTTAAATTACTTAATTTAAGCCGGTATAATGAAGTGGCCGCGGTAGCGTAGTGATCATGGTCGCGGACTTGCTATCGGCGTTGTTTTCGTCGAATCGTTGTTTCGAGCTCTAATGCCACTAAAGTCCCGATGTGTAACGAAGCCGGTGCACGTTAAACTGGATCGACGTCCCATGTCTCCCTACATACGTGGTACGGTCGTATGAAAAGGGAGGTGAACGCACAGTGTCGTCCTCGGCATTCGATCGAGATTTACAATTACGAGGTTCATCACCAAAAGCCTCTTATGCTTAGTACGACTTTAATAATTAATAAATGAATCAAATTAATATAAATGTTTTACAAAAATGTCACTTGATGTTTTTCTTGTAAGTGTTCAAACATATTCTATTTTCAGAGTTTTAATGTTTATCTAACATTTCTTCTCTTTATCAAGTTTGACTAAAGTGCCACTTGCAATCAATCATCTAATACGACACGCGCATGCGCCTCGACTTGGCCATCCCTGCCTAAGACGAATTAAAGTAGAGGGTTCGAGTCTATGCAGATTCATATGGAGTTACTCCAAAGTCTCCTTACTCAACTCAGATTTAATACCGATGTCTCACTGAATAATGTTCGAGCATTGTCTTAATCCTGCATTAAACTGCCAACATAGTATTATACGTTTTACTGATTATTTATGAGCATTTCCTCAATTATATTCATCACGCTTTACAAAATCTAATCTAATGTACATAAATTTCATTTATTGGTAGGAATTTTATTTTCAAATAACATCATAAAAAGGTTCCCGAAGTATTAGTTGAAAAAAATTCGCTTTTGTGATCACTTCATATAAGGAAATTTATAGAAATACGAGGAATGTAAAATATTTTATTTCAATATTATGAATTATAGAAATGCAAAACATTTTATTTCCCATAATTATATTTCTCTTTACATTCCTTTTCAATATAAGCATAATCTTATGATTAACGGAAAATTTAGAAAATTTATTTTTGATTCATGCTTCACTATGGAAAATTGAAAATATTTTTAAAACCCATCTGAGCATTATACTGCCAAATAGTATCAAAATTATATAAAGCCTTTTCTTCCCTAAATATGTAAAAGGGTTCTTACGCGCATTTCCTTTTAACTACTCGTTACGGATTCTTTACTACAGACAGACGTCGGTAACTCGCGAATCCGCTAAACTCGTGGTTTTACCAGGGCTTTTTATGAGATTCATATTAATCTTTTTCCAGGTGTTGCCAGGACTTCCTGTTAAGAGCAGACGATAACATTTTTTCCTACATTTTTTTTATCGTGGGATAAAAATGCCACGGAGTTTCAATTTGCAAAGGCAAACTTATACTTCAAATTAAAGAAATTAGAAACATGAGAAAGAAATAAGTAAAATGTTGCTTACTGACCAATGAAGGAACAAGACAGAAATGCATAGGTAGAATAGGAATCTTTTACGAAACCAAAACCCACATGTCCTCCAATCGTAAAGTGAAGACGGTGACTTACGTCACAATGAGAGAAGCCAAAAATCTAACTAAAGAGAGACGAACAAAGGTGATCTTCAAGAAGCATCCTTTGAAAATTTGTGATTCCTGTACAATTTCTTGAAAATCTTCCTCATTCATAGTGCTGATATTTTCAACATCATTCTATGATGTTATTTCCTTCATAATAAACATAAGTGTATTTTTTCTAATTAACGCTCACAATCTTCAGTCAGAGCAAAGCATTTATAAAAAAAAGTCATTGGATATTTGAGTAGTAAAATTTAAAAGTTATCAAGTTTTATTTAATTCAAATTCGAAATTTATAATATTATGTTCAATGTATGGAATGTTGTGTTTATAAATAATCTGTAACTTTTTTAAAATTATTAGCAGTTTTTGCTAAGTTTTTGTAGGTACACGACTTGCAAATGTATAAACGCAGCAATAGATAATTAGTTCCTCATATATAAATATTTATATTTATAATAATGTGATTTTCTTTGCATAAACCGAAACATAGGTATGCAAATATCTTAATGTTAAAATACACGATTTCCGTGGCTTTTAACTTAAAAATGCGGAGGTTATTTAAACCTAATATAAAATAAGCTAAATTTTTCTTGTCGAATACGGCTCAGTTACCTTAAATAAAATTCACAATTTTATTTCGATATTTTATTTCAGTTCTCGTTGCTTTGTGACGAAACTTTGGACCTAAATTCAGAACTTTTCAGTACTAATAAGGAATGTTCCAGTTCTAATATCGTATACCAAATATATGTCTTCAGCTAGAAACATTATAGTTAATTACTATTCACTATTTTGATATTGTTGCTTAATCAATATATTTTTCCTTATGTGCAGAATGTTTCAGATCACGTCTTCATTACTTTATTCAAAATGGAAAATATGTTTTAGTTTTAGTTACATAGTTTTTTCCCTTTTGACGTGTTAAATTAGAAATATTCTATATTTCTTAATTTAATACGTTAAAGGGAGAAAAACACTATGTGTTTATAGAATAATACTAGATTTTAAAATAGTAGAATGCTAACAGAGAGTAAAATGTGATAAAAACCATGAAATATTATTATAATATTGGAGCATTTTCAAGCACAAAAATTATTTTAAACATATTATTTTATATTAGAGGAAGACAGTTTTATTACCAATCCACAAACGTTCCATAATATAAGTATTTACGTTTGTATTATTTGCATAGTTAAATATATTTTAATGGGTTATAACGCTAATTGTTAGTTCGTTATTCTCCTTGCATGCCTATTTTATTAAAACCGAACAATATTTTGAAGAAGAAATTCACTAATTTCTTTTAAATTTAATTACATCTAGATACTTTCAAAATCTACCCCTACTTTTGTTGCTTACAAGCAACCTCAAGCTCTTAAAAAATACCCAAGTAATTCACACACACACAATTCCAATTCTAAAAAAAAACGTAACAGCCACACAAGCTGTACTTCTCCACTCCAATCCAGCCCCAGACATAACAAAGACGTCATTACAGTTACTCTTTGCCGACTTTCTTGTAATAAAAAGCAACCCCTCCACAGAACCACTGACATCCCGCAGTTACCTGTCTTTTATGAACTTGAATTCAGAACTGTTCCCTCCTCCTAAAGATGCCAGTTCCACGAGTTCCACTCTAATGGGTACCCCCATCCGTCGTTAACTTCTTTGACATGTACGTCGAAGTCCTTCACCAGACTTCTGAGACCCTCTATTGTGTTGAGCACCCCCTTTAGTGGCACAGTGGCGTAATAGGAGATCTCCATATTTGCCTGATCTTTCAGCCTGCTCTGTACTGTTCTCCAGTTTCCTTTTAAAAAGAACAAGTAGAATGTTAGAATACGCTTGCTCACAATCAGAGTAAATATCCCTTTTTTATTTCAGAAGTTTTCAAAAAAGATGCGTCTGGAGACTGCGTGCAGACATGTCTGGACAGGATATTGCTTTTACAAACGTTAAGGTTTTGTCAATGATCCATATTGAAAAGTTTTCCAGTTTTCTGATGGAGGAATGGCAGAATGCTTTTGTGTAGCCAATTAGAGATAAGTTCTTTTTTTTTTTAATCTTCAAAAAGAATTCCTAAAAAGTTTCCTTCTAATTTGCAATAAATATTTATGGTGCTTATAAAATATGACATAATTTATCAGTATTAATTCAAAAAAGATTTTGTAATTTACTTGCAGAAGAATAAGTGGAATGACAGAAAATTGTTTGGCATTCAAACCTTGAGCGTAATTACTGCGAGGAACCGTAACCATTTATGAAATATAAGTTTTAAAATATTTTGAATCTGATTGAATAAGATTCTATCAAGGATATCCGATACGGTTTTACAGATTATGAAGTACATAGATTACATGGGGAGAAACAGGTAAAAGAAAAGAATACTTGGAAGTGTGTTTGTGTGTGTAGAAAAATATTTTTTTATGTTTGAATTTTCATAAACTTATATATTTTAATATGTTTTTATTAAATTTATATTTTATAAATATGTGTGCATACTTTAATTTCGATAAATAGCTCATAATGCTTATAAAAGATTATTAAACTTCCTGAAAATGGTAGCTAACTCAGATTGCATTATTGCTTACATTCTTCAAAACATTGTACTGTTTGAAGGAGAATAAAAACTATTGAGATAAACTCCAAAATAAGATAATGACTTTAAATTAACTAAATTTTAGTTATGTTGTATATATAGCTATTTTTACAGATGCTACAGATTATAGCTATTTATTTCAGTTTAGTGACGAGAAGTATCAAAGACATCCATCTCGTGAGGAATCAAATCAGGAATTGTTGCTTAAGATAAATCTTGATGAGCCTCTCGTCGGCAAATTTCTCTCATCTCATTAAATCCCTTCCAAAATATACTAATGTTCTAGAATAGTTCAAAGCTCTAGAAACATATGTAACCCTAGCTGTCGAGATGACCGAAGCTTTCAGATATTTATGTGTTTTATAATGTCAAAATAGGAGCATTAGGTAAACTGGAATGCCAGAACATGCCCTAAATGTCAACGTCGGTAAATCGACACATAGTTACCAAAAAGATTGAATTGTGGAATAAAACCCAGGCATGGAAATGCTACAACATGAAGAATTTAGGTTATAACAGCACAATAAAGCATATGCTGTTAGACTTTGCTTTCTTTTAAACGCCAGCATTTGTGATTGTTATTGCTTACTACAATAATTGTCCCCTGATCGTAAAATCTGATGAATAAAGTCCATTTATTAGTGTTAATCTACTGACAAATGCTCTTTCTAGACAATGGCTTGTGGCAGCTGTAGTCATGTTGGTAATAGTCACGGACGTGTAACCGTTGGGTAGCGAATTCAGAACTTGTCTTTATTAAGACCGTCTTCCCCAGCATTGTCTCCTGCTAAGTCTTCGGTTTAAGTCCTGATGTCACTAAGACTCCTTCGTGGGGTAGGGTGGATGCATGTAAGTATGTCGGGGCTCAAAGGCCTCATGTTGACGTCGTATAGAAGTTAGAAGAGTTTGCTCTAGTTTTCAAGTGCTGATTTCTTCACCAGAGCATGGATCAAAATTACGAAGTTCATCGGCTATAGCTATCCCGCTGCTTCTATATGCAACGTTATTAACGATCGATAAATCCAAAGATTGTAGTCTAACAAAACAAATATCGTTGCAAGTTAAATCTGTCTCTATCCGAAGTCTTCTTGTATATGAGATTTGAAAGTTATAAGAGTTTGGAGCTAGCTATGAGATATCAATTTCTTCATCGGAGCATGACTCAAAATTGCGAGGTTTTTAAAGCAACAATAATAAGTAATCTCAATCACCCGTTATACAACTCTAATAATATGAAATACCTTTGTTCTCGTAGTATTTGGTTTATTGTCTTACAAATAAAAATAGCACTTTTATGAACTCATTTTTGTACCCGTCTTGTTATAAAAATCAACCTTTTCGAATTCTGACTGAATACGATAAAGAATTTAGTTTAGTTATTTTATTAACGTCGCACTAGAAGCAACACTAGGGCTATTGGCAACGGACCTCGTAATTTTGAACAACGGTCAAGTGACGAGGATGACACCTGAGCTGGCACCCCTCTCTCCTAACATCTACACCACACCAACGGGAGGACTTTGGGCCCCGACAGATTTAACGTGCATCAGCCCCGGCTATACGGCGGGTCTTTGGTGGCCAAGAATCGAACCCGCGACTGAACGAAAACCGCCGTCCACGAATCCGAAATATTGACCACTAGGCTACCACCGCCACAATATGATAAAGAATTCGACAAAGTTATTAAATAATAGATATCCTGAATTTTTATATCTGTTTTATTTTATTTCACAACGAAATTCAATAAGAGAAAGAAAAATAATTTTTTTAAAGACTGACGCATATATTTGAAAAGTTTTCAGGAAAAAAAACGTATATCCAACTTCAATACTATTTTATTCTCTCATTTTTATTTTTTTAAAAGTCATGATGTCAAAAACATTACTCAGATTTATACTAAATACTGAATCTGACTCTTTTGCAGCCGTGAAGGTAGGGGGAGGGGGAGTTTTGCTCCAATATTTTTCGTAAAATGTCATCACATCTTCTAACATATTTTATCTATGTAATACTATTTTTCTTCAATAAATATTGCTTGAATCATCAATATTTAGATATGTATTTTATAAAAATCTGAATTTTTAAAGATTTTTTTTCTTATGGTTTAGTTGCATGCGTATCTGGAAAAAATATACCTTAACGTGTGATGATGGCACATGCAATCATAATAAGATGTGAGACATACCCCTTATAATTAACTATGTAGCAAACATTTTCAGCAACGTAATGTAATAAACACAATGGACTGTGAACGCAAATTTGATTGAATATCCCAAACATAACTTGACAAGATTATAACAGCTGACTCAGGCATAGAGCAATTGCCAACATGGGCAAAGAATGATTGCCGACTCAAGACCAATTGCTGACTAGGAATAGAATAATTGCTGACACTTTGCAATGATTTCTCTATTCCAACGTGTACTTGTTTCAGAAATTTTCGTATTCTAACTGTTGAATAATACTCGACCCATAGAAATCAGATCTGGAATACATTCAAGATATACCCACAACGCAGTATCACTTCCAAAATGCTTTTGGACGGTATAACATCTAATAAACATGTGTCCATAACTTTCTTGCATAAGATGAAATATTTTGATATCTATATTGAATTAAAAGAATATTTTAAAGAGATAATATCCTATATCTCATAAAACCAACCGATCAATCAACTGCTTGAATAGTTCCAATTTTCGCTTTCCAGTTACCAATGTGAACCCCAAAGAAAATATCGTTTGCACCTTTACTGTTGTTTTTCCTCGTGTTGAGTTATAAATAGCAGATATTATAGATTATTTATGATAATTAAAATTAAAGTAAATACGATAGCTCAATCTTAATGAACAATAGCTCTAACGATTGTAGAGTTTAAATTCGCCTAATGTGTGTGGAATCAAGGCTGTATTGATAAATTTTCTGAAAATTTGACTGGTAATCTTCTAAGGTGGACTCTGATTATAGAATTTCATCATTTTCAATTACAATACGAGTTTTTCAAAGAGTATTGTGACGAAAACTTCATAAAATAGCATAATTCTAGCTTTCTGTTTAACAATAAATATCTTAACAAATATTTTTTTCTGAAGCCTGTATACCAAGCAAAAAATAAAACTCTAACGTCTTATAGACGATCTCATAATTTTGGGTTTATGTAGCCTTACTATTTTACAATTTTGGAGAAATTAAAGAAATATTATACTTTTGTTAGAAAAAAAAAGTATAGCTTCAAAATCGTGTATAATTTTAAATCACCAAAAACACTATATACAGTTAATAAGAATCACAATTTTTTTCAATTGTTTTTTATAACATAATGCCAGATTTAGAATACAAAAATATTTTCATAATTAGGATCAGTAATGATTTAAATCGAAATATTTCAAGTAATTAATACACGAATATACACATCCAAAAATTATGGCTTAAACAATATTTACAAATTCTAAATATAAAGAATATTTGGAGTTATTTACATGTTAAGCAGTTAAAAGTGATAGTTAAAGTTGATAAATATTAATCGGCAATAACTGATTTAATTCATACTCATTTGGTCGTTTTTCTATCATGCGATTTTGTAATAATTTTTAAGCTATTCATTGGAAGAAAGTCTTATATGTTAGTTACCGCTCATAATCAGTATGTGACATGATGCGAGTGGGTGTTTTATACTCCCTGCATATTTATTAATGCTTATGTACATAATTTTGAAAATTATACTAACTAATGTTAACTTGTTTAACTTCAAGAAACTCTATACAAAAGTAATTCGCAGCGTGGAGAAGATAGAGACTCACTAGAATATAGTTCCAGAGCCCGGAAATTCCACGATGAAATTATGGCTGTTTTTGGAAAATGATAGCCTATCACATGATCCTGCTGTGAAATGTAAAAGGAATTTTTAAACTAGCCATATGTCCCACACAGTCAACCAAGAAATGGTAATCCATCACTCAGGGTATTGCTGCCAAGGTACGATCTATCAAGGAAGATGTTAAGTGGAGGGCTTTACTTTAATAGACCGAAAAGCAACCTTCCAAATGATCATGAAGGAAGCTAATCTTATTTACAGTAGTGGGGGGGGGAATTATTCTCGAAGTACTGCTCGTGTCAAAAGTGTCAGCGTGCTGCTGGGTTCCACGATTATTGACTCCCTTTCATGAGCAAACATTGTGACTAGTTATGGGAGAAGTTGGATGTTTTGGAGCAAGAGGAAGAGGGGATTTTTACCGCTCGGTAACTATGGATGAATCTTCGATCTATCAATATCATCCAGAGACCAAAGAGATGAGAAAGAAGCTGATGGACAGAGACTCATCTTCCCCCAAGAAGACAAAGATGCAGAAGTCCTCATGGAAGGTCATGATTTTTTTTTTTTTTTTTTTTTTTGTGACTGCAGTGAAGTTGTCTTAATAGACTACATAGAGGAACAACAGACCATCATTTGTGCCTATTACTGCTCACTTCTGAATAAATTCC
Source organism: Nephila pilipes (assembly GCA_019974015.1). NCBI lineage: Eukaryota > Metazoa > Arthropoda > Arachnida > Araneae > Nephilidae > Nephila > Nephila pilipes. Next base: position 2,889 of record BMAW01058270.1, on the reverse strand, counting down.
GTGAAGCTCTAATCCAGAAACAATATGGTAATATTATCAAACTTGCTGATATCCGTCAACTTGCTGATATTGCGCGTGTTCACGCGTTTGAAAGTGCAGCTGAGGAATCAAAGCACTATGACTTTGAAATTTTGTCCTGCTGACCCATTCACGACTGAAGCTATCTCTTTTATATTCCCAGAACTGAAAAACACATAGTGGGGTTGGAGAGTTGACAGCATAAATGACGTCATTCAAGAGGTGGTGTAATAATTTTCCATGCAATCTGGTAAATTCTACAATAACAGCCTTCCAAAGATCAAGAAATATTAGGATAATTGTATAACTCTGGATTGTGACTACGAAGAATAATTTTAAAAATAATAATTAAAAATTAATTTGCTACCTAGATTGCAGTTTTAGTAACAATTAAAGAACTTTTCAATGTCTAATAGTATTTAAAATGAAATGCTATTGTATTCCAAATAGTTGTCTGTTAGTTTTATTAATTTTGAAAAATATACCCCTAAAAATTATTCTGCAAAGAATGATTACCTTGAAACTACAAAAATAAACTATTTCCACGAATCTTACTTTAATGCGTATTACATGTAATAACCACTTAGAGTTTACAAGTCTTTAAAATACCACTATAAATGTATAATGCTGACTTTATAACAGACTTTTGAGAACAAAAAGAACGTAGCCAAATAATTATGCAAAAAATAAATATGGTATTCAAATATTAAAATCAAAGCAATTGATAAAGTATTAAATTAGATAATAGTTTATTAAAGCTAACAATAATATCCTGTTTAGATATTGAACTTAAAGAAAACGATAAAACAATAAAGTGAACAGTAAATTACTAAAGCTGTCTGAACAATATTCTGTTCAATGATAAAAATTAAAAGAAAGGAAACAACTTTAAATTTGACAATGAATTAATTAACTAGACAGTAATATTTTATTCATTTACTAAAATTAAAGCAAAAGATGAATTATTGAATTAAATATATTTTTATAGAAATGTAGTTGAAAGTTATATGCAGTAATAATCGTTGCCGTAAATTGAAAATAAAATAAATATTTATTTATATTGATTTATTCTCAAGAATTGCTTTCAATGATATATTTCCTCCTTAATATTTCACCCGATATTTCAATCTTCAATACTGGTCTTTCTTTGTATGTGTCAGCTTACAATTTGTTGTAAATAGAATCTATCAGGGTTTATAGATAACTCAGAGCATACCCTCAACTATCAGACTTTGAGCGTCCCCTCCGTTAAAATTGGACTGAATTTCGGCGCTGATTGCATTGATGTCCGTGTCTTTGTTGGCCTTGAAATAAATCGATGCTGTAAGTTCTCCGCCTTAAGTGATGCTTTTCTCAAAGTGAGTTCCTAAATCGTTTCTATTCTTTTGAGTCTATGATGGAAATGGCTTGTCTTCTAGAGGAAGTGCTATAGTTACTCAAAAATAAATAGATACAGTTTCAAAGAAATAGAAAAAAATATATGCTTTTTCCCTATATAAAAGGTCACGTAATTTGTTCAAATGTATAATTTTACTAGTTTTGAATAAAACATCATTCGCTACATTACCTCTGAGCTATTGCAAGAGATTCGGTTTCATTCATACCGGTTTGCACGTTGAAAATGTATGGTAGCCAAATGGTCATGGTCACGGACTTGCGTGTGGTGCTGATTTCGGTGAGTCGTGGGATAGAACCCAGATGCCACTTGTGACCTGTGGTGTAGCGGGGAGGATGCACGTTAAATCTGGTCGAGACTTCAAGTCCTCCCATTGTCGTGATGTGGAAATTTAGAGAGGGAGATGCCAGCTCAGATGCGGTCCATTTATGTTTGGTGATATGCTTGTAGATAATGTTTTTTAGGGATTATAAACATGGATCCGACCTATCTAGAGCAAATTAACTAGAGATATGTGATTTATATACATATTTCGTCAAAATAGAAACGCCAACACTGACCCCCGATCCGAGGATTATTCATCTGTGCAAAAGGGAGAGGGGGGAAGAGGAATTTTTATAAGAGTAAAACACAGGGGGATGCAAGTGTTCTAATCCCTGCAAGAGATAGAGGCTAAACAGGTAAAAAAGTACTGAAAAGAAATATTTCTATTACAGATTTATGGTAGAAACAACTTCTTTGGCTATTTTATTTCTGAACTATATTTAATTATGTCAATTATTGTTCAGTTAAGAAAAAACGAGCTGAAACTCGTCGTTTAGAAGTTAAATTTATCTTTCTCAGAAGGTGCTAAATCAATTGAATTTACAAACATAATTGAAAGTTCCTAAAAGTTTAAAAATTGATTTTCATCTAGTTTAAAATATAACATAACTGAGTATGTACTAGAGGAGTAGTGGCTAACCTTATGTGTAGCATGCGCCAATTTTTTGACAAATGAGATCAGATGCGTCATATAACTCGAACACTTTTTATATATCTTACCTTCAGGGTTAGGGATTGATAAATAGAAATAAAGATATAGAAACTGTTTCTTTTAGGGGAGAAAAAGATGTAATTTAACCATGCCCGTTTAAATGAAGTATCAAACTAATATAGTCAGGAATGATCTCCTGTACTAGAGGGTGATCGGTTCGTGATGGTGCTATAGCTACTAGAGTTTCGTTTGGTGAAGATAACTCTAGACTTCAGATGTTGTGGCACTGAGAGCGAGATCACCTTGGAATTTAGATTTCTAATTTTATATCGCTTTCAGAGCTATCACTTGTTATCTGTTCTCTCTGTTTGCTAGAAGGAGACCCGTATGACAAATTGTATGTTTAATAACCTTTTTAATAGAAGTATACTTATTTTTAAATTATTTGATTAATGTATGTAAAACAATATATGTTACAATACATGATCATTACATAGCG
>BMAW01058265.1:683752-697348 GCA_019974015.1 Nephila pilipes | reverse complement strand
TCTCTTTACCACATCAGAAATAAACAAATTATAACAATCAATTGGTCCTCAGCAAATCGAGCCTCAGCAACTGGACTTGGTCTAATATGAACTATATTTTTGCGTTAGCTTTATGCTTAGTGTTTCCATTAATTTTCGTATACCGAATCATAACCATTTATTTCTTTTATTAAGTCAGCACCCAAAAATATATGATTTTGTTCATTTAGTTCTTGTGTATTTGTAATCTTTCTATTTTTCTTTTGAACATGCAATTCAATTTTCATTTTTTACTTTTGTCCATATCACCACTGCACTACATTTCTTGTATCGGGGAAGGAATCAGTAAATCAGGATTAAACTCTATTTTACCATCAGGAATATAATCTGGATCAGCATCACTATCATTCAAACTTTCTTCATCAAAATCAACGTTATCGCCACTTTCACTATCTTTAGTTTCAAAAACCATTCCTTGACTTCATCCATTAAATACTAGAGTCATTTGACGATTTCTTCAACACAGGATGAAATAAGATTCGAAACACATCATTCATAAACTTAAAAGTAAAGACTCTATCACTAGGATAACGTCGAAATTATGCATTTAAAAATTGGTGTATTACTAGCGACAAGCAAAATTTATATGTTTAAAAAGTCTTGTATTACTAGCGATACGTAAGATTTTCATGGGCAAATGTTCGCATATTACTAGCAACTCGAAAGGTGAGGGCTGAGGCAACACAATGAATTTTGACAGGAAATCTTATGGCTCATTAGGGAACCCCGCACTTTCCCTTAGGGTTGAAGCATTTTCCATTGAGACTTTCGTTCAAAAGGGCGAGTCTAAAAATTTCTTTAGTTGCCATCAATAAGGACACTAGATATCAGTAAGTGTCTGTATGTCCACTTGATTTGAGATTTTATTGGATTTGAATTAAATACATTCTTTGATGTAGTTTTTGTGATATAACCATTTATTTAAATAAAACAAAAATAGTTTATAAACTCACTTTTGATTCTAAGTTAATTTGAAGCCTTAACAAATTGGGGTGATGGATGGGAATCTGTTATTTCATTCATTTGGACAAATTACTTTTTCTGTGCCTACTTTGCTTGGTTAACTCACATTTTTTCCTTCACATTAAAAGTGTCAAATGGAATTAAGTTTTTGTAAAATTATTATATATATATGTAGAAATATCGCTAAATAAATGTATATAAAATATTTGCTTAATTTTAAAAAAATATATGAAAACGCTGAATATATTCTTTTCTTCGTTTTTTTTATTATAATCAATACTTTCAGTTTATAAAATAATGATTATTTCATTATAAGATGTGAAAAAAAAAATACCCGAATACCTCAATTAAAAAACATTTTAAACTCTTCAAATTATTACTAATGAATATTTTCAATATTTTTTTTTAAATAATTTTACTGAAATTCAATGAATCGGCTGGCTTCAGGTACCATCTGAACCCCAAACGGCGTAACAGCTTTTCATACAAACTTCTACTAAGGCCACGCAATCGATGTGAACGAGAGACAAAGATACCGAAATGAATAATAAAACTGTCCACCCCCCTGCATGGGGTTATCGTCGGCCACCCATGTCTTAAAAGGGGGTGGAGAGGAATGGACTAATTCTGCTTTTCCGAAGATGTGAATAAAAGGAGAAATTTTTTTGCGACTGGTATTTATGCTTATTAGTGGATCATTTTAGGCATTGCTTTACACAAAAAAGCGAAACGCTTGGCAGCTTAAGTACACGCACAAGCCTACAAGTGAGTGATTGTTTTGTTTTTATATTATAATTGATAACTCTTATTACTTATTTGTAATTTATACTACCCTAGCAATGATGGATATGTGGTTAAAAACTAATTATTTTCATAGAAGGGATACAGAAAATAGTTTCGTTACTACTGGTGATAATGAATCAGATGTTAGAATCAAAAAAAAAAAAAAATGTCAGACGTTTCAGATTTACCCATTCGTAAAAAGTAGAAGTATAATGAAGTATACATAAAATTTGGTTTTACCTGGATTGGTGATGAAAATGAATCAAAAGGATTAAAGGTGAACAGGCGATGCATAACAGCAATTTAAATCACTCAAAATTGAAAAGACATTTAGAAACAAACCATCCAACTTTACTTAATAAAGTGTTGAGTAATTTAAAAGAAAATGTATTGAGTTGAAAAATAGAAAAATGGTCTGAAAGAACTTTGTTAAACACGATAACGATAATGCTTTGGAAGCATCGTATCGTGTAAGTCATCGTATTGCTCAGCAGGGTGAATCTCATACGATTGCAGAAAGCTTAATTAACCAAGTATAAAAGATGTGGTTACTTCTATGATTGGGAAAGAGCATGCTAAATTAATTGATTGTGTACCCTTATCGGATACTACAATTTCAAGACGTGTTAAAATTATGTCTAATTTTTGTGAAAATGAGCTCATAAAACGTTTGAAAGCTTTTAAACATGGATTTGCTATTCAACTTGACGAAGCTACAGAAATAGCTGGATTATCGATCTTCCTCGTTATTGTGAGTTGTATAAATGGAACTACTGTTAAAGAAGTTTGCAAAAGTCTACTAACTGGAACAACCGCAGAATTAATTTTTAGTATTATATACTCATATTTCAAAAAGTATGATATATTTTGGATTTGTATCATCAAGTATGTACCGACGGAACAAAGGCAATGCTTGGAAACTGAATAGCATAGTTGCATGCATGAAACCCAAAAAAAAAAAAAAAAAAAATCTTCACATGAGACGTACTCATTGTTGTCTGCATTGACAAGCTCTTGCAGTGAAGAAAAGGCCAGAAGAGCTGAAAAAGTCCTTAATGATTGTGCTATAAATTTTATCAAATCAAGACTATTCAATTCAAGACTTTTTAGTTTATTGTGTGAAAGTATGGGAAGTTTATATAAAGCACTACTATTGCACACGGATGTCCGTGTTTTGATCTCATGGAAAAGTGTTGATAAAATATTGCGAATTAAAAGTTGAAATAAGAATTTTCTTATCTGAACATGCACCTTTCAATTAGCTCAGAAATTAAATAATGAAAAATTGATTCAGAAATTTGTGCATCTATAGCAGATATTTTTACCTATTTGAATGAGCTTAACATATCACTGCAAGGAATAGCTATCACTATTTAAAAAGTACAAAGTAAAATTAACGCCCCTCTTTTAAAATTTAAATTTTGGGCAGATTGCATTTTGAAAGGTAATATTAAATGCTATCATAATTTGCATAATATTTTAGAAAACGATAACTCTAATCTCGATAAAAGTGTGAAAATTACTTCGGTCCAAAATTTATAAGATCTGCAAACGATAGCAAAGTTGCCAGCTCAGGTGTTGTCCTCGTCACTTAACCAAGGTTCAAAATTACGATGTCCGTCGCCGATATAGCCCTAGTTATTCTTCTAGTGCGACGTTAATAAAACCAAACCAAACAAATCACAAATATGAAATAAGTTTTTTTTTTTATCATACTAAGCTTAAATCTTGTCAACAACTATTTCTAGCCTTTATCATTATATTAAGCAGTTTTTTGATTTTACTAATTTGATATCCAATCTATTCATTAACTTACATAACGTACCCAACAAAGATAAGAAAATGAAAGAAAGACTTATGATAGTAAAATATTACTATCTCTTAGCCCATTCTGTTTTCGATTCTAACATTAAATTTGCCTATGTATGTAGATAATACGTTAGTAGATGTTTCCCATGTATGAAGATGTTTGAGATAAGAATGACCTATTCTTAACATAAGAAATGAAGTTATTTTTGTAAATAAGGATGAATAAAATTTATTCTAGTAGTAAGATATTTAGTTCTGATTATGTAGAAGCTACAGAATAGTTTTCATTTTTAGAACAAAAGTAAGTCTTAAATTTCAAATTACGCTTAACTGACCGATTTAAAATAATGATTTATAATGAAATATAAGAAGAAATACAGGGAAATATAGGGAGAAATATTTCTCCTTTGAACCTTTAAATGTAACATAAAAACAGTGTCATACTCTTAAATTAGTTGTGGAGGGTGCATATAACATAGCCATTGCTATCAAAGAAGCAATCTCTTTGGTTTAGAATTACCACTTCGTAACAACTTAAAAATACGCTATGTGTCTTATTTCTCCTATTTAAAACTGTTCAAGGATTCAATATAATTTTTATAAAACCATAAAAATTACAAAAATACAGATTCTTTAAAAAATAATAAAGATACCAGGAGAATAAGAATTCGTTCTAATTAGAATATGGAGAATCCAACATCATTGAAAACTTAATAAAAATCATTTAACCTTTGAAAAAACAGTCTTGCTTTAAAAATGATTGAAAAGGCTCAATTATAATGAAATTAAAATCTCTATATATGTTAGTTTTTATAAAGTTAATCTTGTTTACCCTTTTTGTTTCTTCACTTCCATGTATACTTTTTATGTGCATAAAAACACAGACCACTGAAATGCATTTCAAAAGAGAGCTGTTTCTTCTGTAATTTTTTAAATATTTCATAGAGTTGAAAAGGATTTTTTAAACGATCCGTGTGTACTGCGGTAGCCTAGTGGTCATGATCACTGACTCACAGCCGGCGGTCTTCTTCGAGTCCCGGATTTCGATCGTTTCCCGAGTCTTTTTGCCACAAAAGACCCGCCTTGTAGCCGGTGCTGTTGGACGTTAAATCTGTCTCGGCCCTGAATCTTCTCGTGGTATGGTGTGGAAGTTAGGAGAGGGTGGGTCCACACCACACAGGAGTCCTTTTCATCACTTGACCGATATTCAGAATTAAGTGGTCTGTCACTAATAGCCTCGTGTTGCTTCCAGTGGAACTTTAATAAAAACAAAACTCTCGAATCAATACTACGTATTCAAACACATAAAATGAATGCATTTCTTAATGTTGATATGGATATTGTTATTTTGTTGCACATTATGTGGCGTAGCATAGCCAGATTTGCCTCTTGTGCCATAAACCTCAACTTTCACTTACATACAAAATAAAAAATTGGACAGGATGTCCACCTTAATTTGAGAGCGGCGATAGCTATTGTCGTAAATGTGATGTCTAGATATATTTTTAAGTGGAATGTGCTGTACGATGAGATGGGGTACAAAGCTACATGGTGGCACACAGCGATGGTCGAAAATAATAAGACATACAGGGAAAATTTCAATTATGAATACGTACAGTGTTCTCGATTTAGTATGAAAAGGTTACCTTGCACAAAATAATTCTAAAAAAAGAGTCTTTATTTTATGCTGCACATTTGGCAGCATATCATTGACTTGCTCTTGGAAAAATTGGTTATTATGTCCTGAAGTTCAGAATAGCGTGCTTCATTTAAAGTGTCTTCATAAAATACAGCCACATTTATCCCGTTATTGAAAGCTGACATTAATTTACCTGCGTACTTGAGATCAAACTTCAACGCAACCATAACCTAGTGGTCAACGCCGCGAACACGTGACTTGAGTTGTTGCTGTCGAGTCATCGAGCTCTGATGCCAGTAAAGACACAACGTAGGGGGGCTGATATTCGTTAAATCTCTTGTGGTCCCTTTTCCTCTCGTCGGTGTGGTGTGAAAGTTTGGAGATGGAAGTTCCCCATCTCGGTTGCGGTTCTCGTTACTTGAATAAGGCTCAAAATCACGAGGTCGTCGCTGATAGCCCTTGTGTTGCTTCTAAATCCAGCGTTAATAAACAACCAATGAATTCGACCTTAATAACATCAGAATCAACACTCAGATCATAATGACGGCTTCATAATTCTCAGTTCATAATAACGGGTTTCGTTGTTGGCTGATATATTTCATTGCGTGACAAGCCTATAAGTCCATAATACATCGTTTTGCTCAGAAAGATAATCTTTTCCTCTTTCATTCGCGGTTATTGACATTGCAGATTTGTTACAACATAACCAACAAACGCGTATTTGACTTTATCTGTTCTTAGTATCATCATTGTGCGTAAGATTTTTTTTCGTTCGAAATCAAGGATACTCAACGTAATTATGATGGATATTTTCCCAATGTCTCTCATTGTTTTAAAGATAGGAAAGATAATTTCGCTCATTGTCATTTGGTGAACTGTTATGAATTTCATCATGGCTTCTTCAATATAATTCAGCACCACATTTAAGGAAATAGCGGTCGCCGTTCTCAAAATAATCTGGGTGTGTAGGATTTTTGTCGGCCTCCTGTATTATATGTAATGTTTTTGCAACATATTACGCTTTGTGCCTCGTTTGTAGCATATCAAAAAACAATATTTTTTTTATTAAATATAACGGATTTTTTTACATTTTTAACGTCATGCTTGCGATTGATATCTTAGACCAAAGCTATACTGTCACTCGATTGTGTAAATCGTTTTAGTAAATAAAGTACCTTAGTCATTGTTGGTTTTATTAATTTCTATGGTTGAATTTCAAATTCTCTTTAGAAATTATAAGCTAAGCAAATCTCAATTTCTAAAAAAAGTAAAAAAAATCTCCGTCTAAAATCGAAGTTATGTTGTTAATATTGAAAACGAATTATTACGATCAGTATTAATTTCATTTCTTGGGTAAAATAATGAACTGCAATAAAAATCAAATAAAATATTAATGCATATATGACTTAAAAATATTACTTTCACAAAGATAGCCTTTGTGCCGTATCGGTGTCAAAATAGATTATCCCCAACCTTTCAGAAAAATATTCTATACTATATAAAATGTAGTTACATGCTCATGTTTCGAAATTTGAACTTGATCAGATCATTAGTAAAAGTGGATCGCTGCATCAGTAATAATATATTCCTTGAAAAGTTTTTCATATCTATATTTTCTGATAAATTATAGATTTTAAATGCCAATATTTGAGAGCATATAATTTTGCTATATATTTGTTGCGTACAAGAAGTTTTGTATTATTTCTATGTATTGTATATACTTTTGCACAATTTTTTTCTGAACTTAACCTTTTTTCTGATTCAATTTCCTTTGGGTATAAGAAAAGCTATATCAGAAAATAGAAATTCTTGCGAATTTTTTTTGTTAGAAACTCGTATCTCTCCTGGAGGGAGGGCATGGACCCATGGCTCAGGAGAGGCGCGCTGTGAGAACTTTTCTAAAGATGGTACTCTGCGAACATTACAGTCAGTAGCATATTCCGAATTTTGGATTCCTTTCTCATTTTATATTCTGTTCTTGAAACAGTATGTTAGCTGAGTGCATGTGCTCACCTTTTTATTAATGTTGTTCAATAATTTTTCCTGTTAGATAAAGGTTCTGATTGATACAATCTCATGTCTCTGGTCTTGACAATTAAAGTGTACTTGCTTTTCCACATCAAAAATAGGTTTTAGTGAATGGGTGACATCAGATAATGCAGATAGATAGACAAAGCGAGTAATTTTGTTCATGTTTAAGGAATTATATATTCCTTTGAGAGAGTAAAATGGTGCGTTCCTGTGAAAATAGAATTTTCATATGTGTATGTTAATTTTCCTTGCATATATAACGTTTAGTTACAGAAATATATTATTATGTTAAGATCAGGAAAAATATAATTTTCTGATTTCGAAGCCCATGTTATCCTTCTTATAACAATTTTAATTTTAAATTTCTTTTATTAAAATGTACTTGATATTTACTTTTCCAAAAATACGTAAAGGCAAAGAAACATATTAACAATCAGAAGATTGTAAAATATAATGAAGAAATATAAAAGAAACCATGAAAATACCTTTACCCTCCCCCCATAAAAATAGTTAATGAATAAAAAGATCAAATTTTTCATTTACAAGACCCGTGACTTCACGCTTAAAATCGTTATATCGCTAAGCATTCCTTTTGTTTATGTATATAACTATATATATAACTAGTTATGTAGGTGCTGAGTGAGGAAATAAGCTTTTATTAAGGTAGAATATCTAGATATTAGTTAGGGTACCTTAAAACTAATAACAACAGAAAGAGCAACAATATATGTTTGAAAAACATGTCTCATATACTCACATATTTATTTAACATAGCTTACATTTTACTAAAGATTCATTTTATTAAAAATATGTACACCAAACATATATATATAAAACTTTACATTAATAGAAGAGGATTACTTGTGAAAAGTTATTTTTAAGATTTTTCATTTCTTTTTGTTTCTCTTTTGTTATAATGCATTAGAGACGGCCAAAATTAATTGTATGGATTAATTTTCTTGTCCATCAGTGTCGAAAAGCTGGAGTAATCTAGCCATAAGGTTTGAGTCAAATATTTTTTTAAAAGAACAGATTCATTGAAGACAATGCCTAATCACTGTTCTGACATTTACTGTTATTTACCATTTCAAAGTTATTTTGTTCCTTTTGTCCTTTATTATTCGCTTTTTTATTGGTTTTAATATGACGTAGAACATTTCTGAACATATACGAAGTATTTTACGTATTTCGTAGATTCGAAAAATCAAAAGTTCAAAATTTTTTATATTCTTCTAGGCCTGATTCTCACTCTTATGGGTGTTGATGGATGAAGAGTTACTTGTATTTGGGGCAACACTTTGTCTCTTGAGTCTAAAGATTCGATGGTATAGTTCCTCAAAATGGAAGATACGATGGTTTTCATTTCCATAATAGCGAACTTCTGACCTGAAATAACGATAATGAAAATAAATAAACACGTAGTAAGCATTACAGTTAAGAAAGATCGATGAAATAATTTTTAATTAATATTTAAACTTTTTTACTGAGCATTCTTGAAACACTATGAGAATTATTCGTGTTTTAAAACATCCTCAAAAATTTTCACTCTATATCTAAATGCTGGTGCTATATTCATGAAAACATGTTACAAATATGTCGAACTGAATTTTTAAATTAAAATTTATTTTTCATGTATATTCTCAAAAAATTAGCCTTTTTTAATGTTTGTGAAACACAAGTTTAATTGTAAAAAATATTCTAATTTAAATAAGGGAAATTAAATTTATTTGATTAATATACAATTAATTTATGGAACACATTTCGATTTTAAAACTAAGCAGTTTATAAAACTTTCAAAAAGAAAACATACATTAATTAAAAATAAAAAGTAATAGTAATAAATATTAAATAATAGTTATTATTTTTTGTGAAGCTTTCGAAATTTTGTGTTTCGTTTTATAATCTACTTCTTCAATGCAATATTAGATAACGAGATAAAAACATTTAAGGAGAATAATGAAAAATCAAACCAAAAGACATATTCAAGTAGAGGATGTAGGAAACGAAATTAAAAACTTATATTGTAGTAGAAGAATGGAAAAACTAGAATCAAATTTACAGAGAGAGCTAACTCTCAACACCCTTTAATGCAACTTGGTATAAAAATATACGTATCCTTTCTAATAGTGATAGGGACATACAAAATGTGAAATATTCAAGAAATTCGTAATCCTTTAAATAATAAGTAAAATTAATTGTCCATTTTTTTTCTTAACGGTGCCGAAAAACAAGCATATTGTTATGAACCTACAGTGAGGCCTCCTTGCAATATTATTTTTATTGCTGTAAAAAGTCATTGATAGAGGTTTTGTGGTGTGCAAGAAACGGATAAGTAATGATCCCCAACTCTGGAGACAAACACGGTGACTCTTATGACAGATTGATGGTCGTTGGAATTGCTCAAAATTTTTCGATTTTGTTCCTGTTGTATTACTTATGTGTAAAAGTGCTGTTTCCTGTTCCTGTTATGTTGCTAATCGCAACAAGTTTTGTTTTTCCTGTCTTGTTGCTAATTTGTACAAATTCTGCAATCTATATTTTCTGAATATTTGTGATTAAAGCATCCTTCTCAATTACTTACTTTGTTGGGAGGCTTTCATTGTATACACACAGAACGAATTTTTCAAAACTGGAGTAAGAGGTGAGATTCTGTAGTGAATGCCTGTGTCTTGAGCCAATGATGATAAACTGGAAGATCTGCTTTGATGGCAGAGACGAAAGCTGGACAAGAATTTTTAGGGCAGAAAATGGAAACTAGAGAGGTGGAAATGAAATAGGAAATAATTGTCACGCAAGCAGAAATAAAGACTATACTGTTCAGAGGCAAGAAGAAATGAAAAGTCAAAAATTCAAAATGTATATATTTCTTACTTCGCGCAATCGTTAATTAAATCATCAAAACCTAATTTTAAGTCAAAATGAATAAATATTGTACTTTACAGGCCTGGAATGAGGACACAGTTAAAAATATACTTAAAGGAACCTTATATTTTTCTTATTTACTTTTAGAAACGTGCTATTGTTTCGGCTTCGAATCGTGATTGCAAATGAAGGACTGAAAAAGTTAAATAAGCAGTCCGGCAGGGAACTCCTTTCTGTCTAATTTTCATAAAAAGCATGTACAGGTACCTTCAGATAGACAGTTCAAGTTTATCCCTGAACTAAAAAGGAAAGAACAACAGTCGCTGACGAAGTATTAACTCAGAAATCGAGGACTAGATGTCGTCATAGACATTCTAACCCACTATACTATTGGTTGATTATACGCTCAACGCAAAACTGTCTCAACGTGTACCTGTCGCATAAATCAAGAATAATGATATAACCGATCACGTTACATGCTTTTAACAGATCCTTTAATTCAACTGGATATTGCTGTTTACATTGGCGGTAATTTTCCAAATGAGATCCAATACAACAGGGGATTTATACAGATTTCAGTAGTGATTGAAAAAACTACCTTTCCTAAATATAATTCAGGAAGACCATCAACAGTAAAAGAAAAAAATTTGCATACTAAGGGTGTTTGAAATTATCGCACTCCATCTAATCCCAAAAAGCATTAACTAAAGTGCCTAAATAATGGCCCTAGAAGGAATTCCTCATCTGGTTCAGTGCCCAAGGTACATATCTACGTAATCACAATTAGTGGATCGAATATCTCTTAAAAAGTCAAGGTCAAAAAAGCTGGAGTGAGTTTCAGTAAACATCATTTACTGAAGTTATTAAAGTTTTTGCAAAGCTGTAAGAAAATTAAAAGTATTAATATTTTCTTTGATTACTCTTAAAGTGCCGAACAGCTTCACATAAATTAAGATTATGTAGATGCTTTTTTATGGTTTATCTTAAATGTTACAACAGCAAGAGGTCGTTAAGGCTTCTTTGATGCCATATAATGAGATTATTTTGTTCTGTAAAATTTCCATTTGTATATTCTAATAATTCGCCATGCTTATTATAACTCTTATCATAAAAGAATGTATGTGAACCCAATGATCTATTCGAAAACACTAAGCAAAGAGAAAAAGGTGTGTATATACAGAGAATATTGAGGAGTTGATGCGGTTTTTTGGAAAGAGCCTAACGAACGACGACATCGGCTGATACAGAATTCATGCAGAATATAGTGGTTCTAAAAACGAGACTTCACTACTCATTTCTTTAGTAAAAGCTGGGTAAAGATAACTGAATTAAATTTTATCTGATTATCTAAACTTTGAAAGGAGTGGGGAAGCAAAACGAGGTGTTTTGCATGCAATCTCTAGCTAAGCGGAATTTGTTAACAGAGAGAGAAAGAATGCGACAAATGACGCAAGATGACTTCATGGTAAGAAGTTTAAGAATTTTAAGAGAACTAGGATCTTCATTACAAAAATTAGTTCAATATTTCTGTGTGAATATGTTATTGTGTTATATATCACATTTACAATACTTAGCAATTTAACATTAAAATAATTTGAAATTAAAAAAAAATTGCTGATATCGTAACGTTTTGAAGCTAACATCCCTTCAACTTCTTGGATGTTACTTGATACAAACCACTCAACCTTTAATTATGAAAAACAACATTCTTATAAATTTAAAAATATAGTGACAGAAAAGGACTGAGAGAGATGAGAGATAGAAAGATAAAAGGTGAGAATAATATTACGGAAGAGCGTTAATGAGACATTCGCGCGGATGTATTCTGTCGTGCATAGCGGATTTGTTGAGATGAAAACTCTATGTGGTTTAGCTTTTGAAGGAGGTGCTCTCTTTAATATTCCAGTGAGAGCTTTCTTAGTTAGAATATAGAACTTGTTAGTACTCGAAGAAGAAAAATTAACTGAGGTAAAGAAGATTAAATAACCATATAATTCAAATAGTATTGACTACATTATTTACTTAGCGTGTTCTTGATTATATGTTGAAATTAGATCTAATAAATAGATTAAATATTAAAAAAAGACGGGGAGAGGAATAAATAAGATACCCTCACCATGTTCAATCGAGTGTTCCCCTGTTTTCTTAAAGACTACGATTTAAATTGATTTCGTTTCACTGTTTCATTTCAACTTTGTCATTTAGAAAGATATCCTGAGAACTAAATGAGGTTTTTACTGTACGTATAATCTTCTCAGTGACGTATGAAATAATTCCTTAACAGCAATAAGTTTGAAAAAAAATTGTTCAGTATTTCCTTGTTTTTTTTTTTATTCTGGTCATTCCTTTTTGATGAAATATACTATTGCAGATAAATTTTGTTTGCGATAATAATAAATAAGTAAATAAAAATAAAATTGCAATTAATTTTACAAAAATGTCTGCATAAGGATTCAGAAAATGTGTTGGTTTGTTATTAAAAATGAATATTTATGAGGACGAATTTTGCAGTTGCTATTTGTCTAGTTACCTATGCAATTCCTTGGACCAGCAGAAAACGGAATATATCCATACTCAGGTATCTTGACTGAATTTTCTGGCAAAAATCAGTCAGGGTCAAACTTTTCCGGATCAGGAAATACATCTTTGTCTCTGTGTAAGAAGTACATTGATACATAGCAAGTAGACCCTTTTGGTACTTTGAATCCACCTGAAAAGTGACAGATTAATAAACTGCTTCTGAAAGAAGTGGACCTTCTTACGCAATAATAAGAAACTTCAATGCAATTCCCATTAAAGACTAGTTTAATTCAGGGTCGTATAAGTATTCCGCGGGTCGAAACTAGCAGGAAAGCGACTATCTAACCGAGGAGGTTAAATTGTAATTTAGTTTAGTTGACTAGGGCGCATGCCTGACTGTCACCAAATAGAAAATTCAAATAGAAACTAAGAAATACGTTGTTTCTCTTGCATATAATCATATGACTATGAGTAAGAGAGGATTAATTTTCAAATAAAATTTTTTCAAGATAACGCTACATTTAAAAATTCTACCAAATTCAAATTAAATAGTCAACTGAAAACTTTTCAAAATAAAGTTCATTCTGAATATTTTTTCTGGACATCCCCTAATTAATGATTGATTTATTGAATGAATAAGTAAATGAATTAAAAAAATGATCAAGTCAATGAGTGTGTGTGTGAATGATGGATTGAATCATTGAATAAAGGAATGAATGAGTGATTGAGTGTATGAGGGAGTGAGTACATAATTGAAGCTATGAATGAGGGTGTGAATGAATGAAGGACTCATCTAATCAATGAATCAAATCTCTGTTCCATTGTCACAATATGATTTGCTTTAATTCGAATATGTAATTGAATAATGTAATAATTTTTAAATAATAATTTAGCCCATATGATTTCTGAATCTATTCTTCGTAGAATTTTATTTGAAACAATTTATTATA
>BMAW01058265.1:634425-683742 GCA_019974015.1 Nephila pilipes | reverse complement strand
ATATTCTTCTTAAGGAATATATTTAATACTAATTATACACCTTATGTTGTTCTCACTCTACTGTTTCCGACGTGATTATTCACTTATTTTCGTACATCTTTCCAATTTTGAATCCAAATTACCTTCTTGGAAACAATGAACATTGTACAGGAAAACAAAAATAATCACGGTACCTGTAGAGACACCAAATTAAGCTTTTTGAATAAATAAAAGTTTTTAGCGTTGCTTTTCAATAATTTTGTCCATTATGATCATTTTATAAAATTCCATTACCGAACGTAAACTTATAACCTAAATTTAAAGAAACCATAAGTATCCATTTGTCATGTACTCTGATTTGTATACTTATGATGCAAATATGCAACTCAACTATTTTGAAATAATTTTAATTATAACTTGCATGAGTTCATTTTAATTATTCAAATTTTCCATTCCTTTAATTTCAAGACTGAAATAATGAGTTAAACTTACTTAATTCAGGTATTCCCATTAAAAAGTTGAAAAATAAAAGCTATTTCTAAAAATATATATATATATATATATATATATATATATATATATATATATATATATATATATATATATATATATATATATATATATAATTTAGGTATTCCCATTAAAAATTCGAAAAATGAAAAGCTAAAAATATTAAATGAAAATTCAGGAAAAACAACAAGCAAAAATTACCGGTGAGAACTTTTATTTTAAACATCACGAGCAAAGACAAAAAAAAATTTCAGAGTGCCATGAGCCAAAATAAAATGTATTTAATCTTCATAGCTATTCTGAATTAAATTTACTTAATTTAACTTCCTTTCTATAATTAGTTAATAGTATAGCACTATGACAGTAAACAATTGTGGGAGCAAGAGTTTCTTTGGCAGAAAGGAGATTAAATGAAGAAAAGACCTATTGACAAACTACTGATCAAATTAAAGAGTATAATCACGAACAGAGAAGAATAAAAAATGTTTCTCCTACTTCTCAGACGGGATTGGAAAAATTTACAGAAAATAAAAATAATGTTTAAACGTTAATAGTTACAGTAAAATGAACTTTATAGTTCTTAAAAATTCCTCAGTGAAAAGCAAGAAAATTCTTACTTTTAGAACGCAGTTGAGATATTTGAGATCATTCAGATCACTTTCTGTTACTTCTCTTTCCGCATCCGTTCCGAATATTCTGTCCAGTTCCTCGTGAATCTTCGCCTGAACATCTGGATAGAGTCCTATGAGATAGAGAGCCCACGTAATGGTGAGAGAAACGGTTTCGTGACCCTAATCGAATGCAAACAGGTGTAAAGTTACACAGCTACTGAAATTTTAAAATAAAATTCTGTGAGGGGATAATGAGTTTTTAAAATTATATTTCATGGATTCGAATTAATTTAGTTCCCCCCCCCTTTTTTATTTTAAGGTATATTACACACTGAGGAAATTTATATAACAAGTCTTATAAATAAACTGAAAGTGTTTCGCTAAATTTCAAGACATGGATCGCAACATTGACATCAATTTGTAAATTAAGACCAGTTATTTCGTTTTGTATGTTTTTTAATGAAAAAATACGAAGGCTACCTTGATTGTCTTCATGATTTGACTTCGAATTTATTTCAATTGGCTACGGAAAATTCTGAAGCAAATTAATAGGCAGAACAAGTTATTACATTCAAATTATTTTTGCTTTAAGTTTCTATCAATTTTTTTTAGAAATTTTATTTCGAATTTCTACTGAAAATTATTCAAATTAATTCACTGCTATATTAAATTTAGTACTCTTGTTACGTGTCTTTAGAAGAAATTTAATTTTTTTGCCAAATAATTGTCAAATACTTTTCAATATTCCAGGAAAATTTAATTAAATATATTGTTGTTAATTTTAAGTATCAAAAACTAAATTATTTGAATACCAACCCCAAAGAGATATTAATTCAAAAATTTCTCTTCAATCAAAGAACTTAATATTTTCTTGAAATTTGAGTAAGGATATTTCTTTTCATGTAATGAAATGCAATGATGAACTATAGTAAACATTCAGAAAAGGATTTAAAATACAATTCATGATTAAAATTTCCTATACGATACACTATGAAAGAGCACAATTCTTAATTTTAAATATACCGCTGAAACAAAGGTGTTCACTTCTTCACAGATGTCTTCTTCGCTTAGTTCTTGATTCTCGAAATGGAGTTCCAGTAATAAATCCATCAATGCCTTCCTTTTACCCTTTTTGCCATCTTTGTTTCCATGCAAATATTGCATCTTTTTCTCTCGAATTACCTAAAATTGTTTTAATTTTTAAAAAAAATTGCTAGGTGAATTATGATAATAAAAACCTATTCAATTATTTAAGACATACAAAAATGTTTAAAACAAATATTTGAATATTTTTATCACTTTCATAGATAAAATGATGAATACATTAAACAAAATACGAATCATTGATAGGCAGTAGTACAAAATTCATACAATAATTGAACACAACATTACAAAATCCGTCTTGAATAACGTAAAAGCCACATACACTAAGTCAATTTTACGTTATTGTATGACTAATGTAAAGAGGCTTTCCTTCTATATTACAATTTTATGATTTACTTGAATAAAATTCTTTCCTATTTTATCTCATTTGAGACCAAAATTATTGCAGAATTACAAACATTCAAATTTGCAATAAATTACGTATGCATAATCTACAAGACGCGTTATATTTTCCTAAACTGAATTAATGGTGGCCAGAACAAAATATAATGTAATATAATTATAAATCAAAAGCATTAAAAAGATTTTATAAATTTTAATACTACACATGCTTATAGAGCTTGTAATAAAAAAAACGATTTTTTTTTTAAATTTAAAAGTTTAAACATAAAATAAACTTTTATATTAATTTCTGGTTTTACAAAATACACGCATTTGTTTTTGATATCTTAACGCGACTTTTTTAAACAAAGGATCAATAAAGTACATAGTTAGATTTTGTGCTAATCCTCCTGGTAAACAAAAAAAAACAAAAAAAAGTCAAAAAATTAGTTTTAGGAAATATTTTCCTAATGGTTATTTGGATCAATCATGTAAATATTTGATTTTTCATATTTTGTTTTATTAAAGTCACTTATAATCTGGATATTATCGCTAGTTTTCAACATATGACCATTCTTATATGGTGTGTGTAGTATAGGAAGGAAATCTAATTTTTGCTTTAGCTCGATCTTTTCGTTTTGAAGTGTTTATTGCCTCGTTAGATGAATTTCACGTATTTGTTTGATTATTGGTGTTTTCATTCACCAATAATCAGCAATTTTCTATGCCATATTGTTTAAGAAGTGTCGGTCATTTCACAAATGTTTTAGGTCCTAAAAATTACTTCAAAAACATAAATTTCACTAGTGTATATTTGTCTGCAGTAAAGAAAGTTGTGAAAGTAATAAATTAAAGTTACATGTAGTATTTTAGAATACAAGTTGAATAAATAGGAAACTTACTGATTTAGAGAGATCATCAATCATTTTTATATGACGTTTTGCTTCTTTACCGGAAGTCAAATTGTATATGAAATCCGGCCATTCCCAAAATTTTATGGATCTTGCCATGCATATATCTAAAAGTCTACCAATGAGAAGAACGATATAATATATACTAGTTTTTCTCACAAAAATGATGCATTAAGTTGGAATAAATATTATTTACTTCACTTATTATTTTTTTTATAATTGTTTTGAATAAAGATTATATACATTTCTTTAACTTTCTAATAGTTCTTGATCATTCTTGACTTCCAGTTGTGTTGTTGTATATCATATTACAAGGGTAATTCAAACGGTACTTATATTTGAAGACAGATGGCATCATTAAAGTGAAATATTCTTACCATTGGGTGCTGCTTTCTGTTAAAAAGATACGAACTGAATTTGACATTGATTCATAAGTTAGTTTTAGTTGGTTGCCATTTGCTATCAAATCAAAATTTGATTGTTACCGTTTGGAGTTGTTGACTTCAGTTTGCGTCAAGTTGTAACTTTCGAAGATACATGGATTCATAACAATACACCGGAAATTATGGAAAAATGAAAAAATTTGGGATGTTTCCAAAAAAGGGAAAGAGGATTTCATGGGAGGAAGACTTTTGACGAAGAATTTTTGTGGTGCGAAAGGCGTCATGATCTCGAATGTGCGTAACTGAGGCTTAGACAGCTGTGTAGTGAGTTATTGTACATTCTAATAACAAACTATTTTTAATGCTACGAGCCCTATCTCTTTGAATTTCTAAAGACTTATTAAGCGACTCTTCTACAAACAATGATCGATGAAATAAAACAGATTATTGTAATTAATGTACATTTATATCATTCAGTATCACAATGGACTATAGTAACAAAAACGAAATTTGTAGCAGAAGAATTATTAATTCTATTCCGCGTTGCGCGCATCAAACAAGACATGACTAATTATTTGACACTTTTGCATATTAAGTTGACATTTCAAATTTTCTCATGATTATAATATTGATGGTTGTATAGCGTTCGCTATACAACCATTTTTATTAAAAAAAAATTACAGTACCTAAATTTTCTTAAAAAACTTCCCGGAGGCTTATGCAAAAGTGTTCCTCACATAGTAAATAATTCTAAAGAAGTTTGGTAGCCGTTTTAACGATAATAATCTAAATAAATTTCCGAAGTGAAAAAGTATAATATCTTGTTTGTGTTCTTACTACAGGCTGATTAAT
The DNA here is from genome assembly GCA_019974015.1 of Nephila pilipes. Taxonomy (NCBI): domain Eukaryota; kingdom Metazoa; phylum Arthropoda; class Arachnida; order Araneae; family Nephilidae; genus Nephila; species Nephila pilipes. Next base: position 679,011 of record BMAW01058265.1, on the reverse strand, counting down.
TATCCAATCATTCTGCGTTATAAAAATGTCATAAACCATTTATTCTCGCAGCATGATGTACTCTCCAAGATAGTAATAATGCACACTTCTTTGAGAATGCATTTTCTCCCTCCTGAAGCGTAATTTAAATTGGCCCTTGGACCTTCAGTATATATTTTCCTTCCAGTCATTTCCTTATAGGTTCCTCATGATATGAATATTTATTTTGGTACTACGGGTAAAAAGTATTTTATATAATTATGTCGCTGCCTCTTAATACATTTGACAGTTTTTAACTTCAATATAAGAATGCTCGTCTTCCTGATGGTTATGTAACTGTAAAATATCCTCTCCCAGATGTAAGAGTCATGTCGGCTGTATATAAGAGATGGCGAATAATCAGAGTTTTATTATAATAGATCTACCCGAAAGTTTAGTACATTTGTGAAGAGAAAGAAAATGGTTCATTTTTTAATATATTTAATAATATTTATTGTACAAAATAATATCGGTCATTACTAAGATATTCTAAAAATATCCGAGATGAGTGCCATATAAGTTAAATAAAAAAAAACCACGTAGTTTTAAAAACATCTCTGTCTTCTTGAAACAAAAAAGAATTCTTTTTGGACTGGATGGTAAGAAGTGATGAAATCAAAATTGATTACGAAGTCATCGTAAAGGAAAGAGAAAAATGTGTGGATCCGAATAACCAGCCCCATCCACCTCTAAGCCGTGCTTGAGACTGAATAAAGGAATGCTTTAAATAAGGTTTACGTCCAAGGAGAAATATATTACAAGATCTTAAACTTAATAAAATCTTAATTTATAGTGACCCTTTTCTTTAGCAAACGAATGATTTTAAATAGAAGTCAAATGAAAGAGTACGGCGATGTTCAACACTAAGCACATAAGGATGCATCATGATGATGCCCAAACACATGCTGCTTTGGCAACTCGTCAGAAAATAAACAAACTAGGGTGGAAAATTCTGTTGCATCCACCATACTTCCAGAACATGCATCCCACGATTATTACCCACTTCCTTTCTGCAAAAATCTTTGAAGGAAATGAAATTTCATAACTGAGGCAGGTTTCAACCAAGCACTATTTTTTTTTCAAAAATGTTGTTTACAATTTACCATCCCATTAACAAGAGGTAAAGACAGAAATGTAGAGTACAGACAGAAATAAAATCGTACAGTAAATATTCATAATTGTATGAAAAATGTATTATTTTCCTTCGTTTCACAATCCGACAGAATTGTCCGATGAATATGCGATGAATGTTCAAAAATTATCCAACCATAGCTTTTCGTATGTACACAAATCTAGCAAGGGAGATGCATTCTTGGTGCACGTATATAGCGAACTCAATGCGTATGCATGAATTTTTCCCAACCTGCAAAATCTGTCATCCACCAGCAGATTACAAATGCATGAATGACGTTGGATTTCATTTTCGATGTCGATAAAAATAAAGGAATGTTACAGCATTTCGTTTAGCGCAAAGTGTGGTTATTTCAATGTGGAAACAATTCGCAAGATTCAACACAAATTCAGGGATTCAGAAATGGATACCGTACATGTAAAAAAGTGGTATAACTTGTTGAAAGACAACTGCACTTCTGTGGAGAATAAAGAACGTTTTAATGCACCGCCTTATTCAGAAATCAGATAGTTTTTAACCAAGTGTTGGATCGTGATGATACTAGATCTCCGAACTAAAATGGCGTGCAATGGAAGTATACATCATAAATTAATCTTTTAAATCCTAATTTAAGGAGTATTTGGACTATTGTAGAGTCTGATAGAAGTCTGAGGAAATTTGTTAACAATCGAGAAGAAGAAGCAACGATAAGATAACGCGCACAGGACTTGTTTGTGTTGGCCTTCCTCAGAGTAGGCATTTGATAATTGAATTTAATATTAATGCCACATCAACAGAGAAAGACAAATTCTAATATTTTAAAATCACTATTTAATTTACATTATTATATTTACATTATTTACAAGACAGTATCAGCCAAAATCTCTATTATCATAGTTACGGTCTAATACAATCACAGCCAAACTTCCAAGAAGCCAGCTAGCCAGTGAGTCAGTCATCTTCTCAAATCTAATCAGATCTCCTTTATATATATTCAGGAATCTGCATTCGACACCATCAACTCGACAGTTAAAAATCGGCATCCAATGAAAAACAACTTCATATGACGTAATAGAAAAAAACACCGTCGAATGCAAATTCCCGATTCCATTGCCAGATGCGTGGGATGACGTCATATCGGCAACACGTAATTCCACTTGATTACCGCGATATGACAACAATTGGCCCGCCTCCCACACATCTGGGCGATGTTACAAAAAATTAAACAATTTTCAAATGCAAATATATCAAAATCTAAAAATATATAAAATTCATTTTTATATGTACACAGAAATAATTTGATACACCTTTATATTATCATACACAGCATTTGAATTGAAACTCCCCAGCAGCATCCATCAAAACAACGCATTCCGCCTCCTTAGTGGATAAAGAGCCACTACGTTGCTTCGATGTCCGCTTCGTTAGATCGAAGCATCGAATTAGATGCTTCGTGGAATGAAACTGGGATTTTATGTCTTTAAATTTTAACTATCAACTGTTTAAAAAATTTTAATTCTATTTCCTGTTTTATTATTCCGGTAAATGAATTTTTACCACTAAAATTAAAAAATTCTGGGTCATAAGGGATTTCATTTGCCTCACAGTAAGCTTTAGCATCGTTCCTAGATCTTAAACGCATGCTCGTACCCAATATACCATAGTATATATCGACTCTTGATCCATCGGGTCGAGGTACAGCTTTCCGAAACCAATTTATTTCAGACTTGGAGGGAATGGTTGGATCCGAATTGTTTTGATCAGAAATTTCCGGTTCTTCGTCAATTAATTTAACCTCTTTGGTTATCTCTTTAACCGGTTTTTCTATTTCTGCATCCAATTCGGTTTCATTATCATAACCATTTAATATTATTAAATTTTTCCTTACATTTTGTTCCCTACCATTTAAATTATTTTCATAGATTTTAACATTTATGGTTTCGATTACTTTATTCTTTTCCGGAATTAAAACGCGATATCCTCTGCTACGAAGAGCATATCCTAATAATATTCCTTTTTCAGCACGCATATCTAGCTTTCTACGCTGTTGCTTTGGAATCCCTACAAAAACGGTTGATCCGAAAGTTCTTAAATGTCGTACGGTTGGAACCCTTCCACCATACAATTCAAACGGGGTTTTCTCGAAATGCTTATGCGTTACTCGATTCCAAACGTAAGTAAAGCATAGCACTGCCTCACCCCAATTTTCCTCTCCTAATTTCGAATCCCTAAGCATAGTTCGTACTGCATCCATTGCTGTTAGATTAAAACGTTCAGCAACTCCATTCTGTTCTGGGGTATATACATTCGTTCTTTCATGTTTGATACCTTTATCTTCTAAGAACCTTTCAAAATCCCCTAGACAGAATTCCATCCCGTTATCAGTACGAATATTAAGAATTTTGTTACCGGTAAATCTTTCGGCTCTATTTTTAAATTTTATAAAACTACTGAAAACTTCCGATTTTTCCCTCAGTAAGTATATACAAACTTTTCTAGAAAAATCATCTATGATAGTTAAAAAATATCGATTGCCGCCTCTTGATGTAGTTTGGATCGGACCCGCCACATCCAGATGTGAAAGTTCTAAAGGTTTCCGCGATCTAATCTTTCCTATAAGTTTAAACGAAACCCTTTTAGCTTTTCCAATTAAACACGGCTCGCAGTTTAATTCTTGATCTTTCATTTTGGGCAATCCTCTAACATTCTTTACAGTCTTCAAAATATAATCCTTATTAATATGACAATATCGTTTATGCCATAATTCAAGACTGTTCTCCGAAGAGATCTGATTTATTTCTTCCCGTTTACAATTACGCTCTTTACCCATTTTCGGATAATCTTCCTGCTTATAATTACGCTTTTTACCCATTTTCGGATAATCAGCTTACACATAATAAAGACCATTATTTCGTTTGGCTGAAAACAGCTTTCTTCCCTCTTTAGAAAAAATGTCTATTCGCCCATTCTTCCCTACGAAATAGGATCCACTCGCTTCAATGCGGTGGCCCGCCATCAAATTATGTCGAAGCCTGGGTGAATACAAAACATCGGTTAGAGTAACCGTTTGAGTCTCTCTTTGATTTTTACAATCAAAAGTTACATTCCCCTTACCGAGAACTTCACAGGTCATTCCGTTAATTGCAGCTTTCATTTCTACCCCAGAAGTCTGTTGAAATGTTGTAAACAGATCACGATTACAACAAAAGTGGGAACTTGCAGCGGTATCAAATACCCATGCAGTATTGTCAGTATTCGTTCCCAAACTGGCTTCTGCCAAAAAACTAACATTGGGGTTAGCTCTTACTTTAGCCTGATTCCTAATCTTGATCCTACAGTTTCTAGCAAAATGGCCCATTTTCCCACAATTAAAACACTTTACATTTGGTTTATTATTGGGTTTTCCTGGCTGACTATTTAAATTCCCCTTTTTCTGATCTTTACTTCTATCTTTACTTTTAATAAAATTAGGTTTCACACTAATACCTTCCATAGCTTGTTCAAAATTGCTATTTATATTATCCTTTTTACAAAATAGTTTTAGTCGAGCTTCCTCTGACAACAATTCATTTAGTACGTTATCGAAGGTAAACTTAGAGTCCTCAAAACGATAAATTAATTGGACAATCCCTCTGTATTGCTCAGGTAGTCGTCTAATCAATTGGAATGGCTTCAACCAATCCGAAATTGGTCGACCGGCTTCGGACAACTGCTGTATGATAGTCCTCAATCTTGCACCATATAGGTTGATTCCTTCTCCGGGATTGAGATGGCAGCTGAAGAACGCATCCGTCAGCTCCACAATTCTGGCTCTTGAACTTGGTTCGAAATGGGTTTTGAGCTTCTCCCATGCATCTCTTGGGTCTTCAATGCCGCTAAGTAGCGGGCGAAACTCCTTCTGTACATTTAGGTAGATGAGGGAGTAAGCTCGTATCTTCTTTGCTGCACATTCTGGATCTTCTTTGACTTCTTTCTTGGCGGAGGCATCGACATCGCTAGACTTGTTCTGTACGACAAACTGCCATAGATCCTTTTCCATCATCAACACTTTGATATCTTCTTTCCACGTAGAATAATTTGATGCATTCAAAGCATCAATCTGATATGTCAGCAAATCCATGATATTCGTTATTGATTCCTAACTTTACTCTGTTAATGTGGCTTTAATATTTTAAAAAATAATTTAAATGCAGGCGCAGTGATTCTTGCCTGGGCCCATAACCAATTGTTGGCCTTCCTCAGAGTAGGCCTTTGATAATTGAATTTAATATTAATGCCACATCAACAGAGAAAGACAAATTCTAATATTTTAAAATCACTATTTAATTTACATTATTTACAAGACAGTATCAGCCAAAATCTCTATTATCATAGTTACGGTCTAATACAATCACAGCCAAACTTCCAAGAAGCCAGCTAGCCAGTGAGTCAGTCATCTTCTCAAATCTAATCAGATCTCCTTTATATATATTCGGGAATCTGCATTCGACACCGTCAACTCGACAGTTAAAAATCGGCATCCAATGAAAAACAACTTCATATGACGTAATAGAAAAAAACACCGTCGAATGCAAATTCCCGATTCCATTGCCAGATGCGTGGGATGACGTCATATCGGCAACACGTAATTCCACTTGATTACCGCGATATGACAACAGTTTGAAATGGTAAACCGCGATACACACCTTCACAGAAAAGGCGACGAATTCTGTTGTTATGGTTAAAACCCAAAACCAAGTTGTAGTCATCATAATGGAAATATCATAACAGAATAACAGTGACACCAATATAAGTCTATAGAAATTTACAAGGCTTGCTGATGGTCATAATCGATTTCAGAGGTGTGGTTCCTCTCAAGTACGCACCAGGAGGAACAACCACATCTAAGGGCACCTTCGACACGTTTTGAGATGCATATAACCAGAACCATATTCAGTTGGCATTTTCTTCACGACAACGCCCCCACCTGTTCTTCAGATTTGGTACAGAGTTTCATGAGCAAACGCAATATACCAGGGCTTCGACATGTTCCCAGCTTTCCAGACAAGATTCCGCGTATTTTCTGGCTTTTCTCCAAGCTGAAAATGTGTTCCACCACAGTTCAGTCAAGAGAAGACATTATGCAGGATGCAACAGACCAACTGTGCATTATCTCAAAAGAAAAAAAAACAAGTGCTATTTTCAACATTCGTAGAATAATTGGAAGAAGTATGTGGCTGGTTTAGGGGATCAGTGTAACACTTTTGACTTTTGTGTTTGTGAATATGAACATACTTTCTTACCAATAAATGTCAGATACATATAACACCCTGCATACGTAATACAAAAACAAAAATGATGTTTATTACTAAACGTAGCCATTTACGAGACGAAAATAAAAATGTCTAGCAAGATTGATTTAAGATGATTAAGGTTTTAAATTTTATTAAGATTCAGTAAAACAAATTTTTACCATATACCTCTTCATGGCAAAGATGTACTGTGAACTGTTATTGTCTAGAGCACCTACTGGAGAGCCGAGCATGGTTTCTGAAAAATAGATATTTATGAGTTTCCTTTTTACGAAAATGATAGCATGTGTGTATTAAATTTTAAATAATATCATAATACATCGAGATTCTTATTAGTGGTAGGTCATTTATAGTAGGCAAACCTTCTTGATTTTGAATAGTTATATAACGTTCCTGAAGTGGTTTAGTAAAGAACAAAGAAAGCAAACTGAAAGAATTGACAAGGTTGGTCGATTAATGGTTAAAGTGATATGCATTGAAATGACCTAAGTTAAAAAGATGTAATGTAATAATCTAATGAGCTATTATGTCAACAGAGCTTATTAGCAATGCTACATAAGTTTGAAAAAAACTTGTAAATTACACTTGAAAGTTTATTCATCAATTATGTAAACGAATTTTAAACAAAATTTGAAAATGAAAACAATCGGCAAATAAAAAAAAAACAACCTTAAAAATTAAAAGTAGAATTTTATTAACTATAAATTAATTAAAATTTGTAAGAAACAAACAAATATTATGCATAATTGGTGATTTTTCTCAATTGATAAGATGAATTAATTAAAAATATGACTAATTTGGTTGTAATACTGGTTTTGATGTTTGCAAGATAAGGAAAGCGTTGTTGTTTTATACATGGAAAATTGAAAAAAAAAAAAGAAAAAGGTCATTTTGTTAAATTACTGCTAAGAGAGTTATACGGATAAAAAACATTTTTCTTCCACGTTTTTATCCAATCAAAAACATTATTAAATACAAATTCACATATTTATAATATTAGCTGCCCTTAAAATATTGTGCAAAATTAAAACATCTGTGTTGGTTAGGGATAATCCAACGGCATTATACATCAAACGCGTGTTTGCTTATAACTACAATATTTTCTACAGTTCTTGTTTAAAAGTTTTTCCTTTACGGATAGCTTATCTTAAGAATTAAAATATCTTAACAAAAAATATTTTTTTCCTTGGTTTTATATTATTAATTATTAGATACTAAACATACCCTCAAGTTTGATTTTTTATATAGTCGACCTCTACTTAAATATGAAGAGCAAGTGTTTATTTTGAAGAATTGGATCAGGAGCAATGTATTGTGACATTTACGAGCCTCTTTGTAATTCTGCTATCAAGAGTCCCTAATCAAAGAAACTTCTACATCACTGATCTTCTTTACATACGTAGAAGTTTGACACCAATGTTAACGTATTATGGATTTTGTAAATTATCATACATTCGGTATTGTTTGAATGTATTTAAATCAGTAAATGTTCTCTTTTCTAACTTGGTTTCTTTATTTTTAACCCATCTTTCACTTGAGATTGAAAAAGGATTAAATGCTTAAAAAACAAACAACAAGAAAAACCTGAATTGTGCGTAATTTAAGACATCGGTGTAACAGACAGGGTTTTTTTTCTTTCTTTTTTCACTTTTATATTACCGTATATTATATCCAAAGCAGTGAGTGTCACTGGAGTGCCTATGTATGTGAATTCCTTCTTCGTCTCTTGTCTAAGGTGTTCCACAAATTTCTGAGAGTGCTCGTTGAAAACTGGCAAAAATCCTCTCAAAATGTCTGCGTGAAAGCAAGGAGTCAACAGTTTTCGTCTTGGTTTCCACTTATCCACAGAACTAGAAAATGGAACCATGGAAAGTACATCTTAAAAACGGATTAATCAAAGCAAGCATTTTTGCATAAGGGGGAAAAAGAAACCATATGTATAGCAAAACATAATTTTTATAATTTCTTTTCAATAAATCTTATATATACTATGTAAATTATGAATTTTTAAATATTTAAAAAAGGGAGTGCCCTCAAAAATTATCTTCTCTTGCTTAAAAGAAAATAATTGAAAACGTCAATGGATTGAATCGCAAATTTTGCTTATATTGAGCTGAATTTCCGTTCTGAAATAGTTTAAGTCATAAAATTCATATCATTACGCTTAAAAGTGTCTGACTGATAGTGGTTTATAAATTAAGACTCCTTAAAATAACGAGATCTATAAATATTTAACTAGTTATAGGTTCTCATCCTTTTCATTTATAAAATTCATCATCTCTTTCAGAGGAACATAATGTTCTTATAATGAATGTATAGAGAAATTTATAAAAAAAAAACATATTTCTTAAGGTAATCAAAACATTTTATTAAGTTAAATGAAATATATGAATTATATTATATAGAAATATTGTACAGCTATAGATTTTCAATATGGTTAGAACTTAAATTATAAACTGCGTACTATTACAAGGAATAACTTAATAAACATTCAAATAAAATTCAGAAACATTAATAAGACTTTATAATTGGACATCTCTTAGTTTTTGGACATATCTTAATTTTTAATACGAATTATGTGTTTTCTAAAATGAAACATGATAATGACAATTAAGTTAGATTTCATGATTGATTGATTATTAGCTTCGCACTTCGAAACAACACGATCGCTATTGGCAATGGACTTTGTAATGGACCCCGGTTATGTAACGAGAACTACACCAGAAATCCCTCTTTAAACTTCCAATCCACACCAAAGAAAGAACTTGGGACCTCAAGAGATATAACCAAGAAAATCTGCCCAGCTACGCGCGGGTTTTACACTTCAATGAGAGCATTATATGTACATAATCTTTTAACCCCTGGAATTTCTTAAATAATCACATTAGATGACCCAAAATTGCTCAAAAAGTATACCTTGTGATAAGACCTGTTCCCAATATTGGTTTTATGACGTCATATGTCCAACTCTTTTCATTCGCTCCCGTTCCTTTTGATAACAATTGCTAAAGAAAAAGGACTTATCAGTTGTGGTAAATATATAGTAGAAATGAATGATGCAAATTATACTTGATTCTCCCTTTGTATTTTATAAAGAATAAGTAATCACTGAAATAGATTTTTTTAAATTTTTTTTTCTAACATGTAATTTCTATTTACAAATGACACGATCTGTATATTTCAGATGCTCTCATTTATCGGAATGCTTCAGCAAATAATTGGGTATTTAAAGATTAATTCCTTTTCAGAATAAATATGAATCTTGTACATACAATTCGGTAAAATAGAGTACGAATTAAAAAATGTCCTCCACAAAACCAACTTGGTTCTGAATTTCGTTAGCGATAAATTAGTTTGGAACTAGGTTTAAGGATATTTTTGACTTAGCATATGAATATACAAATTGATCAGTATATTATAAAAGATAAAATAAAAGTGATATAGACTTTCAAGCGATACGAAGTAAACGACCTTCGAAGTTGCGTAACTTTTCATACACTTTTCACATCCTCGATCTATAACTGAACCTAAAAACTCACTATATAGAGCGAGAATAAATATTTTCACCGTGTAGTAATTCTGTCGTAGAAGTTTTGCCTCTGATAATTTTTTTTTTTTTTTTTTTTTTGTGATTTATGCTAATATTTCCATACAAAAATTTCCATCGCTTATCCGCTGTTTCTTAATCTTGTTCAATTATAAAGTTTATATATCTTATAATTCACAATCAAACAGGATACAAAAGCTCTGTAGTTATTATTTAATAAATAAAAATGCGGTGACTAAACAATTTGCTTAAAAATCTTTTGATTTATGTGTTCGATCTCAAACATACATATTAACTGTTGCCCAAAAGTTAAGCATAATTATAATTATGTGAATGATGAAAGAAATACCGGTCGGATAAACGGGAAACGTGATATACGTTAGAAAGCGGTTATAAAATAAGATAACAATGCGAAACGTTGACAATGATCATATTTTCCTGAAGAAATTGTTTCAAAGTTAATTGGGCATAAGAGGTATTCACACTTTGACAGCCATGTAAACTGTTGAACGATTTCCCGTAATTGCCGTGACATTATCGTTAATTTGAGGCCCAAAGATTTCCTCTCAGTTCCGGAACAGAGATTGGTTAATGCGGAATAAATGCACGTTGTCTCCTGTGCATTTCTCGCACGTGCTCGATACGATTCATATCAGATGAGTGAGCAGGTCACGGCATACGTGGACTATTTCCTGTCTTAAGAAAGTTGTCGATTAGCCTCAAACGGTAACAAGTCGCGTTATCATCCATAGACATAAATCAGGACCGAGAGCACCACAAAACAAGTGATATATATAATGCTCGAGAGCCTCCTCTCTGTATCTTTTGGCAGCAGCTTATCCCTTCTCAAATATATGCAAGGTTCGAGCAGTGATGCCACTGAAGAGCTGCCGTGTAGCCGTTGCTGATGCACGTTAAAACTCTCAAAGCTCAAAGCTCTCCCTTTGGCGTGGTGTAGAAATTAGGAGGCTCAAAATTACGAGATTCATCACCGAAAGCCCTCGTGTCGCTTCTAGTGTGACATTAATAAAACCAACCAACCAATCTGTCTCCAGCAAGCTATATGCCCACACTTGATTCCCCTTGATCTAAAAAATGTCTTTTTACCGGATGAAAACGACTTCTACGTTCTCATGATATCGTTAGCCAATTAGAATCAGTATTCAGACTAAAGCAAGTTTCGTCACTGAACTTGCCTTAAATTTTTGTACCGTTTCAAACTCCAGTTTGAACAAAAGATTTTATGTATAAATAGGAGGCGAATACAAACTACTTATCATGTGGCATAGAAACAACATTATTGAGTCTGCCATTAACAATTTGTCTGAAAAATCGTACACCTAGTCACACTATGAATCCTGAACAGAGTTCTTTGATAAAACTTTTCATCTGATGCTGCGCAGCTATTGAGAGAATAATTGTGACTTTTTGCCTTTCTGGTGTTGGTCATCAGTTATTCTTTTTTGCCCTTTGAAACGTCTGCTATAGTCTAGAAATCATAGAATGAGGCACTTTCAGAATTCGAGACTTTTCAGTTTGTCATAATCCGAATTTGAGCTTTCTTACTATTATTCCTTTCGCAAACGTGTACAGTTGTCATTAATGTGCATTATTTGTTCTGTTTCATCGATACCAACTGTCCTTCCTCACATGAATTTCACGAAGCTGGTCTTCACTCTTTATGATGAGTGATCATGTTTGCCTATGTTTCGGCGTGCGCTGGTATTTTGTGTATGAAGACAATGACCGAAATGCTTAACCTAAAGACAGAGATTCACCTTCAAAATATAGTTCCCAAAAATTTATTTCGAGAACATTTACCACTTTTAGCTCACATTTTTGGTATTTTATTTAAAATGTTTTATTTTTATACACCGGTTCAGGTTGAAAAAGCTTAAAAGGTCTCAGGATCATGAAACTTAAAAAATTCGATTTTTTGAAGCAATCTTATGTTAGATTCCCCATTTTTCTGAACAATTTTGTGCCGATAGTCTAACAATACATCCTAAATTTCCAGAGTTATCTTGAAAAAAACTAAAATTTTTTAACTAGTTTTTTTTCAACTTTAATTCCATTTTTCTTGAAACAAAAAGGAATTATCTTACGTATAGGTTTTCTCAGAAACTGTTTATCGTATTAGTTTGAAATTTCACAAACATATTCGAAACTAGGTTTTGTTTTCTTATACATCAATTTGTACATAAGTTATTAACGAAAATTGTACTTTATGAATTTTAATTTTATGAGTTTTTACGATTTCATAATTTTCTCAATAATTGAATTTAAAAAACATTTTGGTCTATATTTTTGAAAAAGTATATGTATAGCTTTAAAAATGAATATTTTTTTACTAAATAACATTTTTGATGAAATGTTGATCAATGTTTCACTTTAGAATTTTGCACGCATTAAATATTGAATTTCGTAATTTTGAAAAGTTATTCCAGTTACATTTATACGTAACTTAGATTTTTTTTAAAAAAACTAAATGAAAATATGAGAATTAATGTAAATTTATATTATTATTATACGATAAAAGTCGTAAGTTGATACTTTTGGTCATTGGTAAGTTACATTGGTTTGAAAAATGAGCTTTTTTCGCATATACAGATAATTTGTTAAGAGTCTTTAGACTCCTTAATTGTGTTCAAATGTATTTCTATGTCATACAGTTTAATATTTAACATGTGTCACTTCGATATTATAAAAATTGTCCTAAATTCAGCTTAAAAATTTCTTAGTTTCTATTCTGAATGAATCACATCCGACAAAACACATATTTAAAGTAGAGAATACAAAGACCATAAATTTTTGTGTAAAATTTTAGTGTTTGTAATTGTTTTTTTTAATTATAAAGAGAGATGTGATTGTTTTAACAAATTTTTTTATATAAATAAGTTAATATTATAAACAAATATAGTTTAAATCAATGAAATACCAATGATTTTTGATATAGTAAAAATTCTTTAAATAAAATTTGAACTTAATTATAGTTTTTATTTATTAAGTTGTAAGAAGTACCCAGGCATACTTTTAGAGACGAAACTATCCTTCTCCGATCATATGGAGTATGTGTGTAGTAAAACTCAATCAAATCTCTCTATCAGCGTTGTAACACTATTATTTGATAAAACACACTTGGAATCCTAGAAAAAGTTTTTTCTATAAACAAATTCTTAACACTATCATCCTGTATGCTTCTCAAATTTGGGGGTCTGAAGTCATGACCACTCGAGAAAATCTCATGTAGAAAGAAATTCAAATCTAGGAAAATTAGTATGAATTCCTTGTTTTGTAAGGGTTGGAGACATTTAAAAAAAACCTATTATATCTCATATTAAAAGGTAGTCAGTCAATTTTATTTCCAAATCCTCTCAAAATCCTAATGCATTACTTAGAGCTCAATTTCCGTATGATCTTCGGATCATCTTCTTCGAAATGACCCAGAGAGAACAGCGAATCTCGAAAATGAATTCGAAAACTTTCGAAAAGCGAAAAGAACCAGGAATACGCATTACTATGGGATTTTTCTAATTTCTAATCAGTAATAAAAAAATTTTAAGACTAACGTTTTTGCTAAATTTTCTTTGATTCAAAATGTGTTATTTTTTTTTTTGATTCAAAATGTGTTATTTTTTTTTATTAAACCATCGCAAACGTATTACCTCAATCGGTTCATCTAACTGGAATCTCCAATTACTCTCAAATTGTATCATTCAAATAAAACAGTTAAGTTTTTATAATTATTGGATCGAAGGCTTCCTTCCATTTAAAATCCTAGTTTACCTTCTTCAGCTAACTTTCTATTCATTCTTCCTCTCAAGAATAATCACCCAATCAGAATGTTCCTTACTTCATCATCCCTTGCTCGAATAAGGAACATTCCTCTTTGTTTGCTTACTGGAATGAATGCATCTAAAGAAGATGTTATTGCTTAGTGGTACCGGCTTGTTTGAGAGTTCGTCGCTGTCATTCTGCGCTTTTTCCGTGGCTTGTAAGCAGCCGCGCAATCAGGCTAAGCCGTCACCGTTAAATAACTAATATTTTTTGTCTTTCTTTTTTTTAAAAATTAATTATAGAACATCCCATTTACGTCTCTGTATATTCAATAGTTCTGATAAGAAGTTACATAATTCAATTTGGATAAATAATCCATAAACCTACGTACTTTCAACCGCTGTACGATAGCGTGCACGCTTATGGGTTGATTTGCAATTTTCATTTCGTTTTATGTGCCTAATTTCCCGTTTTAAAATTGTACTTCTATGTATGGGATACATATAGCAGTAAAGGAAAGTTTAAAATAATATTTCGAAACCTATGCGCTTTTACTATTAAATGGGCTTTTCTCTTTTTTTTTTTTTATTTAAGGACCGTTTTAGCTTAATCATCAGGGCGTGCATTAAATGCTTATTTGATTGGAGTTCATAAAAGTAAACTGTACTAAAGTATATGATCATACAAGGATTTTCTTAATTACGAAATCTTTTTTTGCATACGTGTAAAGTTTCATGAAATGTATTTTTATAGAGTTTTGTAGCATGTAAAATTGAATTCAGATAACTGAGACGTTATATAAATACCAACTTAAAGTACTTTTTTTTTTTGAGAAAATTTGTTAAAAATAGCAGATGCTTTGTTGATTCCATATATTTAGTACATACAAAATCAGTTTAATTTCTGTACATTTGAACATAATTATTTTAAAATTAACATTCGCTAGTTTTAGGTTTGACAATATTTGTACAAGCCTTTAATAAGAAATTTGAAACAAAAAATTGAAAAATAATACTCATTTTTTTTTAAAAAAATTAATTGCTCTGATCAGTGTACAGATATAAACTTAAAAAGATACACTTAAAAGCATAACATTATAAAATGCTTATAATTACTTTGAAAATTTTAAAAGGCGTAAATGAAGCAGAATTGAGGCAAGGCGCACCTATATGTGAGAGATTATGGCTTACAATTGGAAGCAAGGCCTTTTGATTATTAATCGTTCATAAATAATTACTTGAGTTGAATGATGAAAATTTATTTGCCAAAACAAGCGAAATAATATATAAATGTATCAATGTCAAAATATCATTTCCATTACTTTTAATTTTAGAAAAGGGGAAGATTGCTTAAATATTGCATAAAATAATTTCATTTTTCCATTCTCTGGAAGCATCTCAGTTGCCTTCAGTTTTATTGAGTTCATTGAAAATAAATATTATCCTGCAAAAGGAATATATAATCGTCAGATTAAAAGAAAAGTTATAACAATATCAATTGCCATTGCAGCAAAATAAAATTAATACCATTTTAAGTGTTGTTTTAAGCAAGCACAATTATTCTGCCGAGGGATAAATTATCTTGTTCATTGGACGTAAAAGAATTAAATTTTATTAAAATATTTCACTGTGGATGTAATATTTTTACGTCACTAATTCCAATTCATAAAATTAATGTATATTTCAAATTTTATAGAATTTTCCGTTCAGTTTTCTGAGCTGTGGAGGCCTTGAAATAAATCTACTAATATTGAATATCTTAAAGATTTTTGACGAAATAATTTAATCAAGATTTTTCAAAGAGTTTCAAAAACGTATATAATTATATTTATGGATAATATATAATTGTTATAAATCAACTTTTCAAAAAGACATATAATTTATAATTATTGCACAATTCCAAAATATAAAACTAATATTTATAAAAAATATAAAATATTAAAACCATGCATCAAAAAAAAGCTGTAACGTTACAAGAATTCAAAATACTTTTAATTCTCATATCATTAAGTTCTGTAACTGCATTTTTATGCAATTACTTTAAATTATTCAGGAAATACTCAAAAAAAGGAAATTAACATTTCACTCAAATAGATATAAGTGATAGTTTACTAGTTTAAAACTAGACAACAGAATCAACATTGATAGAAATGCGAAAAATATGTCTTACTTGACCATTTATAGCCTACTGCTTATCATATATACATCAATGAATAAATTACAAACCTTTACGGCTTCTGCTTTGACAAAAATTATATATGGATTGAAAATTCTCCAAATGTAGAACATCTGTTGTTGCTGATATTGTTCATTTAGTTCTTTTAGAAGTTGTGTTAAATCTGTAAAGGAAAAATATTTGCCAGTCTTTTAATACATTAATTTCATTAAACGAGACAGATACTTGATAAAAGGCTAAAATATCATAAAACCTTGCAAATTTTTAATTTAATGTCCTATGAATAGACAAAAATGAAATAAAATGAACATTATATTACTTTTTAAAGATTTAAAAAACTACTGGATATTAAGTAAAGAAAGTAGTTCTAGCTCCTACGAGGAAAGCTTTAATACGGAATACATTCAATTCATTAAGGGGGATCAAATATATATATATATATATATATATATATATATATATATATATATATATATATATATATATATATATTAATGTTCTTCCTCATCTATACGCATTTTTGCTCATGTGATAATTTTTTCATTTTATACCATGTTATATTTGATTTAATCTTTCATTGAGTAGAAAACGAGTTACTTTGGAAACTTGAAAACTCGAATTTCAAGGGAAGTACTAAAAAATTCAAGGTAATGAGTTGCCAACTTATCAAGTATTTCAAGATAAAAGGGATGTAATTGCTGAAATTTCGACTTTCAAAGGCAAAAATTCTAATAGATTTTTTCCTGCTGTAGAAATTCCGCTTCTCGTTACCCATTGTTGCTTGATTCATATCTACGTAATATTTCGGTCTCATTCTCGATTATTGTCAAGAAAGCGCTTACTGATAATCCGTACGCCTCGAATTGAAACGCCTCGTCTTTTTCATTATGTAGCTCTTTACCGTAACTATGCCGTAAAATTTTTCATGTAAAGTTAACGTTCATAACTTATGTTTGGTGCTTATGTCATAACAATACACTTTATTAAACCAATAAGCACTGAATGATAATTAACATCTCTTCAGCACAAAACTGAAGCTTAAACAAACAGAATGTACAGAGATGTGTTACTTAGAAAGTTAAATGAACAGAAACGCAAGCGTTCGAAATACAATAGAACAAACGCAACAATTATTTCTGCAAATTAGCTACTATAATGTAAGATTTTATTTCTTCGGTTTAATTAACTCGGTTGGGAATTAAAGATGTAACGTCATTACCTTACTAAATTCAGCATACTCAGTGTTATATTTTATAACATCGAGTTTTAGAGTTCAAATATGCTTAATGGGGGAAAATATTTTATACGAGATACAAAGCCAAAATAATTCGTAATACCACTAATCGGAAGGCAATCACAACTTTATTCGTTTTACTGAGGGTTATATATTAATAAGGTTTAAGTTAACAAGTTTTAACTGTAATAATGAAATAATTTATAATAATAAAAGTATCTTTAAAAATAGCTTGATTTACTCTAATTTGATTTTCACTAAGAGATAAAGGTAAACAATATGAAAGATCATAAATGCAGCAATTACTGTCAAAAAAGAAAGAAATTTACATTTTTCATTTAAAAATTTAAGTTTCATTCTAAAAAAATCACAGATTTTTTTTCTGTGTATTAAACATATTAACATGAATCAAATTCTAAAATCAGGTGTGCTTTAGAAACAAAAAGTAATAAGTGTACATTAAAAGACATTACAAATTAGAATAATGTTTCGTAATTAAAGTATTTTTTTCTAAGCCTTAAAATAAAGAACGAGTTAAATATTAACATGTTTGTCTTACAATAACTGATCAGACTGCAAGTAGATTTGATGAAATCCCGTGGGATTTGGAAAGTTTTGATAAATTCAAAGATAATGTATGAAACGTTTTAGACAGAATGAATCGCTACATTTAATGACAATTTTTTCATGGTCCTTCTTTCAAATCTTTAATTATAAAGAAAGGAAACAAAATTAAATATTTCAGAAAAATATTTTGTTTCCTTGAATTTACGTCATGCTCAACAAAACCTTTCATGCAACTTTCTGTATTAAATTATTTGTAAATACGAACATGAAATTCAAAAACATGATTTTATCCCTAACTGATTATAAGATGCATTATTTCATCATAATTAAAAATGTACAATTCAATCAAAAGAAGAAAACGGGAGTTGATAATTTGTTTTGTTAATTAATGTAAGAATAAAGTACATGTATAAACAACCCCATTTCATTCTATTCTCTTAAAAAGGACAAAAATTTAGGAATAATATATATATATATAATCATGAAATCTCCGCATGTGGTTTATAGACTCATTACTCTGTAGAAGAATAACTGTTTTCTTCATTAACTCACCCTTATTAATAAATTTTCTAGAAAACGTACGAATAAAAACAATCGCTTAAATTACTTAAAAATGTAGGATAATTTTGATTATCATTTTATGAATTTGAATACTTACGATAACAAATAGAGTGACCATCATTTGACGCTGCATGCATTAAAAGTTTTAACAAATCTCCTAAATTTTTGATGTACCCAGGATTAATACAAGACAGAAGTTGACTATGTTTTTCTTTCCAGAAGGAATATCCGATTAGACCAAGAATGGCTCCGAAAAGAACAGCAACAATGAAGAACAGCGCCATTCTTTGAACACAAACAGAATGAGAGAGTTGAAAACAGTATACATATATGTAAGCATGTACTCTAACTATTTCATTTTATTTTTTCGTCCAACAAATTTATTATTCTTTAAAATCAAAACACATTCACTGATAATTTTTAACTAGAATAAATACCCAATGTAGGACAAAATTTAGAAAAAGAATTACCTTAAAAAGTTTTTATAGTTTACATTTATCAAACAAATATTCCGTGATTTCCACTATATATTGGTAATACTTGAATTTCCCAGCATTTTAAAGATCATTATGTAACAGTAAAATTGATTGTTATTCTTAATGGCTATAATTATTTTCCTCCTAGACATTACAGATTATGTAATTTTCAAAAGATATGTTGGTTTAAAAAGTTATTAATCGCTTACGGCAAAGATTCCGTTTTTAAATTGAGGATACTTTACACTTTAAAAAAGATAATGTTTCGTCCTTAATTTATCTGATTCAAGTACCGTGATATATTTGTCTATAAATTAAATTGCATAATCATGATTTCTTTTATAGTATGAATAAAAATGAAAAAATTTATAATTAGTAAAATAAAATGGAGATGTCTGGAACAATAAAATATGTTTCAGAATGAATAAGAAATACTTTTTCCTCAATGTAATTTTTCCTGGGCCATTGATTCAGTTGTAATATAGGCGGATATATTTTCTCAGAAACTCAATGATATAAAACAGAGTTAAAGAATTGGATCCCCATGAATGACAAATTTTTTGCATGATCCTCTTAGCATTTCCTCTAAAATTGAAGACATTAAAAAACCTTTCTCACAGAATGAAAAAATTAAATATTTAAACCTTAAAGATTTGGATCTCCAAGAATGAGAGATTTATACCATGATCCTTATAGAATTTTCTGTGAAATTGTAGACCTGTCATACAGAATGAAAAAAGAATTAAAACCTTCAAGCGTATTACATCAAATTAAAGATCATAATCTTGAATAATGTGAGTCCATACTTTGCATTATTTCTTAAGAGTTGCTAACGAAATACTTAGTTTTTAAATAAAGGATATCGAAGTTCGAAATTATATCTCATCACCTTATCTGTTTTTAAAAGCAGTTCCAGTGACTCGGCTTTATAATTAGAAAGTACCTATATATATATATAATACGTGCGTGTGTGTGTGTGTGTCTATACACTGGCGACCAAAAATTAAGGACGAGATTGTTTATTCAATCCTTACAAAGTTTTACAAAAGCCTTAGAAAACAACACAAACAGCACAATATGATTCCCAAGACGTATGAATATGAGTACTGTAAGCATAACAAAAAGCAATCAAAAGGTTCCAAAAAAAGAAATTAAAAGGATAAAAAGGAGCTTTATTGAAATGTAACACGGAGCACAATGCGACTGAAAGTCGAAACATCCATGTGATAGGTATCCAGCCAGGAACTTCCAGCCCTTAGTAGGGGATATTATTCCCCCAGACTAGTATGCAGGTTTCACTTTGTCTGTCTAGCTGAGTACGAGGTTGTCAATAAGCTTCAGAGAGGCATGCGTCCAGAATTGGTACTCAGATTAAACTTGATCTCATCCGTAAAGAGTACCCGATCCCATTGTTACTCCGCCCAATTCTGTTGTTCTCAGCACCACAGAAAACGCTCTTCGATGAGTAGGGGTTAAAGGTACACACTGTTCAGGTCATTGTGAAAGCAGACCACCACTGCGCAGACCCAGCCTCCTGGCCAAAATGAAACTTGAAATTGGTCCTTCAATAACCTGGGCCATGATGTCTTTTGATTTCACCCGCTGTCTGTTGCCTGTTCCTACAGGCATGTAGAGATCACCGACTGTGTACACAGGTTGTTGATCGCCGCATTCGTAGACAAACGATGGCGGACCCGGAAACCACTTCTACCTCGATTCTGCACCAGGTTCACGACACCTTGGATTTTCCCATATCGATCAAAACCATTTCTCGTCGATTGGTCACTAGTGGACTGGACTCATGACGTATATTAAGAAGACTGCCATTGATCCCACACCATAGACTACAACGTCTGTAATGGTGCCGGGCTTGAGCGGTGTGGACGACGAAATGGCACAGGGTCTTGTTCTCAGATGAATCCTATTTCTGTTTCTTTAATGATAGTCGTCGGGTACAAGTGTGGTTGTGGACTTGGAGACGGGTCCAATTCGGCAGCAATTGTGGAGCGTCCATCAACGGGACAACGCGGCATCATGCCTTGACGATAGACTAAATTCATGTGACGCCACGATCACATGATATCTTGACCACATGATAACCATCGATGTAAACAAGTCATGTATTCATTTGTTTTGCACAGCGTTTGTGAAATGTGTTATGCTTCATTCTCTTAAGTCACATGCATTTTATTAAATATACTACCTTTCAATTGAATGAGAAATTATCACAAAATTTGGTTTTATATATTTTTTAACCCTGAATAAATTCAAAAATCAAAATTTTGGATTGCTGTAGTATGAAGATATTGAATCATTCTTCTATCAATACGCTGAAATAATGATTGCAAATTTATGTGGTTTACATGTAGATATTTTGTTAAAAATATGAAAACATCCTAATTTAACTGTGAATTTTTAGAATTTAAAAAAAAATATTTTTATCGCTCTTCTTTAAAATTTAATTTAATAATATTATTCGAGGAACGTTTGTAGATTTTTAATATGTTAGTACTCTCTCTCTTGTTTTTAATATTTATTTAAATTTATAGTATTGGGAAGCACACACATTGTCTGGAATTTCATTTTATGATGTATTTGTGTTTTGAATGAAATACTAAAAAGTATTGTTTAAAATAAAACTTGAGGCTTGCATATCCTTTCTTATAGTGAAAACGCCACCTTTTTTCAAAATTTGTCTTCCACAGATGACGCCATCTTTTTTCCGCTTATGGAAACTTCGGGGTCGAAATACCCACTTGTAAGGCCATATTGGAGCGATTTAAAAAATTTCGCCATGTCGTACGAATTAACTAGGACTCTTTACCCAGTTCTTTTTTTTTTAAACTATAATTCAAGGTACAAAATTACACCTGTTTAAATCATAGATTACTTTAAAACTGTTACAGCTTAATTAGGTACCACGATTAAAATAGAAAACAGTTTAATCCAAATTTAAATCCAATGTTGCTTTATTTTTTTAAACAGAATCAGCCCAGATAAATATATTGTCTATATTACATGAAAGATAATGTAATTCAGAAAGAGTTTAATTACAGTTTAACTATTAACATTTATTTTTCAGGTGGTTTAGAATAATTACAATACTAGAATAAATATCGGGACATTTATTTTTAACATGTTAGAATCAACTGTACTTTTCTATTTTGCCAGCTCAGACATTAATAATGCCAAAAATGATATATCCGAAGCCAAACGGATTACATTTTTTATATATATACTGTGTGTTGTCATCAATAAAGTTTATTTGGCGAGATTTCCCTGGCGAAATGTAAAAGTACCGAATCAACCAATGATCTATTGATACATATCAATACTTACAAATGGAATAATTTTGAATGCAAAATGAGCTTAGTCAAAACAAAAAAGAGAAAATAACTCGACGATCGTCAACAGCTCAAAAATGTATCTTTTTAAAGCAGAAAATAATTTATAGCTTATATCATAAAAATACAAACAAATGCGAGAAGCAAGTTTATATAGGTTTAGCTTACCGAACGACATTTTAACAACACAATTAAACGAGAATAAGACTAGATACAGAAAAATATGCTCAGATTATTTCCTACCCAATGTAAATAATTGAATAATGTAAGAAATGGGATATTAAATATATTAATCGAAATAAAGTGAATACACAATATATATACAATTACCATATCTGGAAATTCAATCCAAACACAGACTTTGCCGGATTGTTTATGATATACATCACGTGATGCAGTGAATTTAGTCCATTGTGTACGATTCCATGAAATCTTTAGTTCATATTTAGTTCACTTTAACGGCCCAATGAGACGTGGATGACGTCCTGTGGCTAGTGACATTCTCCTACCTTTTTTTCAAACTTTCGCGATGTGATATAAAGAAAATTACTCACTCTCCAATATGTGTAAATTTTTGTTTAGAAATATGGAAAATATAGATCACATTTATATTTTTGAATCATAATTAAAAAATTCTTTTACGGCAGTCCTTGTAAATTTGAACCTCTGTCAAATGAGGAGGACGACACCTGGGTTAACACCTCCCTCCAAAAATTTCCACATCATGCCAACGGAATGATTTGAAGCGTAGACAGATTTCACGAGCATTGTCGGGTTACACGGCATTTGTTTCGTAGCATGACAGCATTATTTATCTATAGGGCGTAATATACTTGCCTTTCTTTGACCTTCTGTTCAAAATGATACAAGGACAACCCACATGCATGTGATTATAAACAAAGTGTAAAATACACATTCTCATTTCGCAGGTTTCCAGATGGCCGTTTAAATGAGCACGTGGAATTTGAGCATGTTTGGTGGAAACTCTTAGTTTTGTTACAGCTTTGCGTGTTTGGGTTCCAGTCCTTTTTGTGATCAGAGTTAGGCCTTTTATATGATAAATTTTTCTTCTTGGACATACCTAGTGGTGGATATTGTCTGGTAGTTTTGAGACGTGTTAACGTGTCACATGATTAGGTGGTTAGTGAACATTTAAAAACAAACAATGATGCATATCAACAAGTATGTGTTTTATGTAATTGACCTAAGTGGGATGATTAAATCTATAATTGCAGGAATAAATACTCATTATTTAACTCAGAAGTATGAAGTAGTAATAATTACATTATCTACTTCTTTTTTCTCTGAATTTCAGCTTTTCTATTATTTTAGGCAGCGTAGTCTAGTTATCATAGTCACCGATTCAAAACCTACGTTTTCAACGACTCTCGGATTCTAATTCGCATACACTAAAGATATGTCGTTTATTGGGGCTAATGCAAGTAAAATTTGATGGTCTTCCAAATAATTCCATTCGCGAGGTGTGGAAGTTTGGAGAGGGAGGTGCCAGTGCAGGTCTCGCCCAGGTCACTTCCCCCTGCTTTCAATATTCTGAGCCCCGTTGCCAACAGACCTCGTGTTGCTTCTGAGTGTGACGTTAGTAAACAATCATAATCACCATTACATTTATATTACTTTGCTTTTTAAATTACAGGTGCTTAAATAGTTTGTCATGATCATTAAGAGTTTTTAAACTGGCAAATATTGGAACGTTGGATGATTGTAAACGTTTGGTAACTGGGAAATTACTATAAACATTGAAAGAAATGGATAAAACTTAATACAGAATTTGGAAATAAATTATCAAGAACACGAAAAAAATTCTATCTATAAAGAAATGTATAGTTTTATAAGGATAGTCTATGTTATTCTATTGAAGAAGGTTATATGTAAAACGATATTCTGTCTTGTCAGACGGTATAAAAATGTCTTATTACTGGCAAGACGAAGAAGTCGAAGTAATGGATTACAGTGGGAGTATTGCAATGAATATAATATTAAAATAAAATATTATATATGTAAATTATGTAAATAAAAGCCGGGCCTAACGGTACGCCCACGTTTGCGCTTGTTGTCGCGAAAGAGTTAAATCATATAGAGTTATAAATATTTAATTTTCTCAATTTTGAAATTTGATAGAATCAATTCTCGTTTCTTTATTTTACAAATTTCACATTTTAGCAATTTTTACTGTTAAAAACACATATTAAAAATTATGTATTGAAAAATAAACTATAATTTACCTTTATACATTTGATTCTTAACTACAGTAATCCTATATTTGTTTCTTTTTTCTTCACGTTACATGACTTACTTCACACGTTTACTTTATTCGATTACTCTTTCTTGGTGTCTCTTTTATTAAAAACTTATATTTTTTTTGTTTTAGACTGGAATTTCTGTATTATTTAATTATTATCTTATCTGCATATTGTAGCGATATTAATTGGACTTCACTACGAAGAAAACATGGCTCACTATCAGTATGATGAAATATGTTACGTCGCAAAAATTTTAAAATCACAAAAGAACGCCTGATTTCCTTAAAAGGACATTTTCAAGGATAAAAGTGCACTGACTTATTGACTCGATAAGAGAATCCATTTGAAAAGTTTTTTAAAAATTTAATTAACTTACGACTTTTTACAAGTTTCCTGCTACTTATCAATAAAAAAGATTTGTTAAACATTAAACACCACAACATATTCAAGGTCACAATGTACAATATATTATCTCGTATTCGCAAAATATTAAAGCGATTTCCAGTAGAAAATGTTTCGTGTTCTTTATTTTTATTTTCTGTAGACATCGTTATTTTTATCGAACAATTCTTACTGAGTTTACCAACCGTGATATTGCTGAATTGTTGATCTGGTATTAATCTTAAAATTATTGAAAGTATTATACTTTGGCATTTTGAAATATGTTTAAAAATTATTTTTATTTAAGCGGTATTATGAAAAAATATTTTAAATATTAGAAAGTATTTAAAAATTTTATAATTTATAAAGTTAATAATTATAAATTGTTAGAAGCATTTGCACAAAGTGTACTTTTTGGACCATCCATTTGAGCTGAACTCCATAAAGAAATTGACTTCTTTAGTATTTATTAATATTTCGTCTGACATTGAAGTTGGAAAGGACAAGGTATAACAATAGGCAAAATCCAAATTAGGTAAAGAATAACCAAATTATGGAAAAAAAAAAATTACTTGTTTGATTTTAAAAAGAATACTAAAAGCAGTTATCTATTTTAAATGCCCATTTTATCCAAATCGGAATATTTTTCCGTCACCTAATATAATATTTATGTTAAAGAACTTAGTGTTTTTAAGAAGTTTTTTGCCATTTGATTGACGCAATTTTTATTCAAAATTTATTTTTGGTACTTAAAATACTCGATAAGAACCAAATTTTGCGAGAAAGTCACAATATATTGAATTTTTTTTAACTATTAGACACAGAGATTCCCAGATTGATTTTCGCGAAATTATTTTATCAGTTTATTTAAAAATAAAATATTTTTGTTGAATTATTTTTTGTGTAAATTGCATATTAAAGTCTTATGTACTTTTCCTTCTCGCTTTTGTGATTCATTGATATACAACTACGTGAAAATTTTCTTATTTCGTATTTCAAAATGAGCAAGAGTTTTATGAATACATTATTTTACATTTTAAATCACAATGAGAAATTTAAATTTCTGCCAAAAATTGATTTATATTTTAACATTTTGAAAATCTGAAATTTAGGGAAATTCCGTTTAAATTCTCAAACAAAATTCAAGATCTTCACTTTCGAATCTGTATCTTAACATAAAATCTTATGATAGTTCAATCAGTTGATCCTGATTTGTCAGTAATAAATTCTGATTTTCATTGTAATTTTGAATTTTTAATCAAGTCGTGGTACTCTTCTGTTGAGGAATTCAACTTCAGATAGTGATTTTTAATTGTAAAATATGCTCCTGAATATCTTTAACATCTTCATTGAAATATATATTTCATTTTCCATTACAAAATCACTCAGTTTTTTCAAACACTGTGCGTATAATAATTTTTCATATAAAATTCCCACAAATTTAATTTTAAAATTATGGCAATAATTTTAACGTTAACTCTTAATAATATTTACTTTAAGAACTTCTGGAGATTTATTTATAAATTCCCTAAAGTGGTAAAGAAGGCTGCTAAATATATCGTAAATCCATAAGTAACGACAAAATTTTATGTTTGCTAAATAATTATTCACTTATAAACTAATTATTCTTCACTACAATTATATTTTTATAACATTAATTATCTATACGGCTCCATCCAAAATGTTTTTTTAATGTTTCTGACATTTTTCTGTTGCTATCAACCCGTTCACTACCAGCGTATCACATTTGATACGCTCCCGGTGGTTCAACTGTGCCCAGCGTATAACAATAGATACGCTCCGGAATGCCTTCTGCAGACCAGCGTATCAATAGTGATACGCTTAAGGAGAACGTTTTATTTGATTTTTTTTTTTAATATTACTAGATGGTGTTACGTTACCGCGAAATCTATATAGATAGGTTATTTGGAATGATGAACTTGGTTATATGGGCTTATATTTCCTTTCTGGGTACCAGAAGGAGTGGGGGGGGGTATTGTTAAAAACACATTTTGCGGCGCGACTCTTTAAATGTAATGACATGATTTAATGGATGCACTTGCTTTCAGTTTACTTTTTTCTTTCATGCTTGCTTCATAGAAGTTCGAAGGATAATTTATGGCCCTTTATGGGGGTTAGGGCATTAGGTAGCAGAGGCTCTCAGCTGTTCATTTCATTCAGTCGGTTTTTATTTCTAGCGACAGTCATGACGAAAAGAAAGAATTTATCTGATACTGATATTTGCGAAATAATGAATGAATCTGACAATAATGTTAACGAAAATAATCCAAATCTGTACATAGACATTAAAGTAATAAAAAAAGGGGGGAAAATGACTAAGATGTACCCTTTGCTCAAAATATTGTGTGC
Organism: Nephila pilipes; assembly: GCA_019974015.1. Taxonomy (NCBI): domain Eukaryota; kingdom Metazoa; phylum Arthropoda; class Arachnida; order Araneae; family Nephilidae; genus Nephila; species Nephila pilipes. The sequence continues at coordinate 651,898 of BMAW01058265.1, read as the reverse complement.
AGCTTCAGAATATGTATGTAAGACATATGACGTTAGACTATGCATTGATTTTTTTTTTTATAAATATACCATACAGCAAAATAAGAATTATCTTTTATATCTGTATATTCCATGTAATGGTACATCATTACACCATGAAATTTATGTAACATATGTAAATATATTTTGTATTTTCTTAAAAGTTTGATTTTTTATGTAATTGTAAGTATAAAACATTCAATTTTCGATTAAATCCTTTTTCTTCTTTTGTATATATTAAGTATAATGCATTTTAAATAAGATATGTAAATACCAAAATATTTTAATAAGCAGCTGATTTTAGAGGAATTTTTTTCACGAATTAGGCTTTGTATCTAAAATCGTCTGGACACAGAGTGACACTCCGCGGTAAGAAGCCGCGGGCCCAGAGAAGCACTTCTTTTTTCTCCCTCCGGTAGCGAAAGGGTTTATTTATGATGGTGAAAATAACGAAGATATTATTCTATATGTAAAGTTATTGCAGTAATTCATAAAATAGTTAGTTTTTCACTGCCTAATAAAGATTTTGTACCATCAGTGCAAAGAATTGAATATAAATCCAAGCTTAGTTCATGTTCTTGCATATATATATATTGACAAGTTAAAAAATTTATATTATATAGTTATTCTTCCTACAAATGGTTTACAAGAAAGAAAGTCTTCTTAGAATCAAGAATTAAAAACTTAACAAACCAATACTAATTAAATTTTTAAGCTAGTAACATCTGTAGAAAACGTCTAAATGTAACGTGAAACAATGCGAAGATTTTAATCATAAAGTTCATGTTCACAGTATCAAGCCATTTTTTAAATCGTCTTGCTGCTGTATAACTAGAAATAAACCCTTACAAAATCATAATATGTGCTGCAACTCCGAACCCGACGACAAGCACTTTTCCAGTTATAGAGAAGTAAAAAGTTTAAAGTTGCCATGTATAACAGACACTTAAATTAAAAAGGGAGCATTGCCACATTTAGCAATTTATCTCAAACAAATATTTCCTCGCTAAGTGTATGGGTTAAACCGTATTCCAATAGAAAAGGGTATGCTATAAATGTCTTCAATGAAATTTTCTCCAAATTTTTAAAAAATTGCATCGATAAGACAATTAATGTTTCAGCAAAATTATATACTTCCCATAACGTTTCGATCACTAATTCGAAAAGATGCCTCAAGCGATGCTTTCTTATCAGAAAACATGTATTTAGAAAATGCGTTCTTTTTGCTTATTATAGTTACGTTCAAAGTATTCAATAAAATTTCTTTTAAATAGATGGGGATTCAATTCCAAATGTCTTTTTCGTTTGGTTGGATTTAAAGCAGTGTTGCTGACATAATTTTCGCAATCAACACAAAATCGATAAGCTCCGTCTTTATTTTCTGTTCTAGTAAACCCAAATGCTAAGTAATTTCCATCATATTTCCGCTCCTTCTCTTAATGTCTTCATATAATTTACGCATATTCGTATCAAGTAAATGTTCTTCAGTTTCGGAAGATAAATAGAAGCTGTGTTGTGATTAAATACTTAGGTTGTGGTTAGAGTTTTGTCATTCCCATATAACAGTCCATTTTTTTAAATAATAAATCTGTGTATAATGGGCTTATTAAAATTTTATAAATTTTATAATTTTAAATAATAAAGATTTACAAAGGGTCTAATTCGAGTACTTTTATAACAAGAAAATATTACTGCCGAGACTTATAGAGCAAATAACAGCCCAATTATAAAAGCACAATTTACATACACTTTAATCATTATAAGCAGTTTGAAATGACCACTATTTGAGGCAGGAAAAAAACATATGTATTTATAAGTTATCGGTTGTCGAAAGAGCACGTACATAAATGATAGTTTGTACTAGAGCAATGTTCCTTTAATCCCCCACCCACCCATCTCAATGCCATTGACACATCAATCTTGCCGTCAATGGAAAGCCATAGGCTCGTTGTCAGTTCAATAATTATATAATTAATAATAAAGATTCCTTCAATTTTTTTAATATTATTTTTGGTAATATGGTTCCAAAATTGTCATGCTTAATTTGTCAATTAGTTTTGTTTCAATTGTCATTTATTATTTTTATCATCATTTTGATGAATAATTTATGCATATTTATGGATTTCTTTAGGACATTTTGTGTGACTTCAAGATTCTGTAGAACACAGCTTAAAGACTATTACTGTAGGGGAAATGAAGAGATTTTGTAGTGACCTAAATTTGGCACACTGAGAAAGTAACATTCAAAAGCGGCGATCACCGATATATATAAGCGCATTGGCCCCAAATTAATAATATGCTTAGAATCAAGCTTAGAACTTTTAGAGAAAATGTAGGAAGGATTTTCATTAAGAACCTAATGAAAACTTTGCAAAGAGGCAGTTTATTAACAGCAAATATAAGAGGACGATTTTCTTCGAACAAAAAAAATTTTTTTTTTCTGCATATTGGAAAAATTAACTAACCAAATGAAATAATTATATTTGTTTAGTTGACAACGGTAAGAAATACATACATGTAAATTACATAACACTATACGGAATTAAAATTTCATTTTAAACAGAAAATGCGTGTAATGGAACTATTTTACGTCTTTAGAAATTAATTCAATGAATCCATATTTACAGGTGATAAGTGATTATATTGATATCGAGTTCTTTGATTCAGATGGTTACCCTGAATTAGAGTTTAATGTTATTTTGTAATGCACTGATGTAAATTTAGTCTTTTAATACATATAGTTTTACACCGATAGATTTAAGACGTTTGGACCTTTATACCTTTTAATTTTATAAATAATTTTATTTGCACAATTTGCAAGAAAGCCTTTTCTGCTATTATTAACTACTAAATTACACTTACGTATTCATGCCATGGTGAAGCCTAAAGTTTGTGAAATGTGCAAAACAGAAGTACTTTTAGAAGACATGTCCGCATACATACCAACGAAGTTTGCACGTTTGTGAAGTTTGTCAGAAAGCCTTCTCTGAAGGAAAGATTTCTTAAGGAAATATGTATGCATTCATATTAATGAAGGCTTAATGCTTGTGAAATTTATCGCAAGACATTTTCTGAAAGTAGTAGTTTTAGAAGACACATATATATACATAATAAAGTAAAGCCTTACGTTTGCGAACTTTGAAGGCTTTCTCTGACACAATTTCTTTTGCAGACATGTGCGTGTTTCGACTAACGAAAAGCCGTATGTTTGTGAAGTTTGTAAAAATTCTTTAACAAAAGTGCACAATTGAAATCATGGGCAAATTCATGCCAATAAATATCCATTTTTTGTGATATTTATCAGGAGTCTTTCATAGTAATTTGTAGATTTAAAACACATTTGAGTTTTCGTGCCAATGTGTACCATTCAGTATTTGAAGTTTATTTGAAAACCTTTTCTTCTAATCGTGATTTAAAACGATATTCATGATAAGTAAAAGCCTTATGTTTGTGAAATAGGTAAAACTATTCTCACTACGTAGTTGTTTAGTATTTTCATTCTTATAAAAACGTATTCTAAAATAACAAAATCCTCAGGGACTTGTCTTCTTTATGTAAGTATGGAGAATGAGTGGTGAAAAAGGGCTTATGGAAAAAGAGTTCAAGACGACTATGCTGCGCCGAATTTTGTGTACGTGTGATCTAGACCTAAGGAGAAAAGGAATTAGTTTTTTAATGGACAATAAGCTCAAAAATAGCTGAGAATGTCTAGGAAATCCCATGTTTACCAAAGGCAATAAACCCTATAGGGAAAAAAAGATCACTCTTTAAGGTGACCAGATTTCAACATTCGTAAAGCGAAACACCATTCACCGTAGGGGAGGGGCTGGATTAAAAATTTGGTACCTAAATAAATTATTTATCTAAATCATCTGAATAGCCAATTTGTTGAAATTACTTGTTTAACTAGCATCAGCACGTAGTACGAGGAGTATCGTATGAGAGACAGTTACAAAACACAATATGCGAAGCAGTTACTTCGTGGACTACCAACAAATTCTTTACACCCTAACGTTTCTCCTCTTTAAGATTCGCTTTCGTTTCCAATTTTTGTATAAGATGTAATTCCTTTACAACAATGTTCCGAATGATGCTAAATCGCTAACGAAATATGTCAACTTAAGAATAAAATATGTGGAAGTGTACAAAGTGTTCTCTCTTCATTTTACAGCTACAAAATGTTTGCGTCGCTGCCAATGCCGAAAAATGCCACTGTTCATCAAGTCCAAACAATAGTGGTCGTATTCTAGATGCTGATCAAGGCAAACTTTGATGAGCAGTTCCTGATAATCAGTTCTGAACAATTATTTTTATTATTAAAGTTTAACATTAAAAAATTTACACAAATAATAAAAAGCTAATATCCTGTTGAAATAGCTACATGGAAGCCAAAACCCTTTTTTCCCTTCCCGTTCTTTCGCCGTTCCCTAGGGAGTAGAGCATTCTTTTTGAAAATCAGGCCTTTTTTAAAACCCCGCGGGATGCGGGATAGCTCTCTCAGAAGCTACAGAAGAGACTTTTTATCTACAAAGATTTCTCAATGAGCTTTCACAACAAGTGACTGACACATTGAAAACGGTGATGTTTATTGACAATCAATGGTCTCTAAAACTTGTTACAATTCCTATTTACCATTCGAGCTCAAAACATATTAACATTCGTCATCATTTTGTGCGTGTAATATATGAAAATAATTTGTTCCATTTAAAATACTTACCATCTAATGAAATGCCTGCTGATATGTTAACAAAATGTTTAAATAGTAATAAGCATAAGGTATATAGTAAATTAATTGGATTAACATATACCTGTAATTAATCGCATATCTGTATATATTTATAAGTGTTTACATTATATTTTTAAGGCATTGTTAATATTCATTAGGAAATTGCATAATTGTGTTTGTATTTGAAATAAGCATTAAGAGGGGAAATTGTTGGATATTAATGCATATTTTCTTTCCCTTTCCCCAACATAAAATAGAATACGCCACGCCATGTAAGCTCCGGCTGCGCATGCCCGCAATAGATGGCGAAGTTCTCACCTAAGAATTTATACGTCACTATGACTTCTGATGCTGTTGAATCTGCAAGCGTGAAACTCATGCTGCCGATCTCTCTTTAAATATGTCTTTCTGTAAATAAAGCATCTTTTCGTAACTGTGCCATGGTTCTCACTGCGTTTACTTCTAACAATATATATATATATATATATATATATATAATTTGACGATTTATAACTCTGTTTTATTTATCCTTATTTTGATGAGAAAAAAAACTTTGTACCGAATTTCTTTTCATTGCTTTTATAAATAATAATTTGTTTTGCGATTTTTCCTCCCTAAAATGTATTAATTTATGCAAATGGTACAGAAAGAATTTCTTTAAAAATATAGCAAAATATTTGAAAATTATTTCATAAGTACAACTAAAAAATGTTCAAACTAAATTTAAAAATTGCGTCTCATAAAACGTAAAATTATTTATTAAACAAACAGCGCTTTACTAAAATCTTCCCTTTTTCTATTAATGCGTAATAATATATAGATAATTACTTAAAAAACGCGCAAGATTTATTTAGACAATTATTTTGTCTGTTCCAAGTTCGTTGTATATTCCATGCTAAATGACCGTCCATGAACAATGATTGTCACGCATTATGTCTTGGTTGTGGCCTTTGACACATGGACCATAAGTTTGGCATCACCATTTCAGTTAATCACAAACAATGCGAAGTCCAAATGTTCGCTAGGTCGAGTGCAAATGCAATCTGTAGTTAAGCGGATATACATCGAAATAAAGGTGCAGAAGATGAAAAGTCCTTTCCAAATGGTGATGGTGTTATTATTTCTGTCATCGATTTGTATTAATGCGTAGAGGTTTATTAATATTCAGTTACTGCAGTTTAATAGGTACATTGTGCATGAATAATTCAATTTTATCGGTCTATTCAATATCTAGATCCGTAAGGTCGTTAAAGACATTACCATTTAAATGAAACCTTTTTCATTGTTTAATAATCTCGTTCATTAGTATTTTACTGTGCATTATTCAATATTAAATTTATTTATTTTTTAAATATTAAATGTGCTAATTTACAATTTGGTGTCCCCACTAAATTGAATATCTTCATTTTTTGTCAAACAGTTACCATTTCGCTACGTTTACCCTCGATAGATTTCATAGATTGGTTAATTTTATATAATCTAGAGCAACAAAATAAGACTGTTACCACCTTTATAATAGTATTTCAATTTATCTATTATCAAAAAAGTTCCTCTTCCGTTAAACGATCTGAATACTTGTTTATTAATGTCATTGTTTGAAAGCTTTTTAGAAGTAATACTGCACGTTTGATCTATGTTGTGCATTTTCTAGAGTTGATTTTTGTGGTTACGCGTATTTTCTTCTGTTCAAAGGAATGTATTCCAAATCTTTTATACATTTATTGGTACATTAACATGTCTGTTGAATTTGTGAAAAAGCCCAGGAGCTATGACCATTTTGCTTTTGATTTTATTACTTAATATCTCCTCTCTTCTACGTTTTCTCCAATTGGATATTATACCTATGGTCGGGTGCTCCATTAGAACCTTTGCTAGAATAGATATCTTCATTAGTACTTTTCATTTTATTTTTGAAAATATTACTATGTCTTCTGGAGCAATCCAGTCATTGGACTCCGTTACTGGTCTTGTGAGATTGTCCGCTTGATCATTCCAAAAGATTTTCAAAGAGGTGAGGCATGTTTACTATTCCCTATGCGGCATTCCCCCCCCCCCTTTCTTATGAAACAGAAGCCCCATATTTGTAATTGAGAAAAAAACCATAAGCAAGTAATAGAACAAAAGGTGATAGTTTTTCCCGCTGTCAATCATTTACAGTTGGATACCAAAAATGACCATCTATTTACAAGGCCTATTTTCATTGACAAATTCAAGAAACACACTCAGTTCCGCCTAATAGAAAACAAAGAAAATTTTAAAATTATGATGAATTAAGAGTAATAAATTGTAAGAATAATAATTATATAAAAAATTACTAAAAATAGCACTTAAGTATCTATCCCAGTTTCCGGATTTAAAATCGTGACACTTATTGTTTGTGTAACCTTGTAGTATGAACAGACCCGAACAGTTGTAAAAAATATTTTTTTCAGCGAATAAATAATATTAAATGTAGAAAGGATACATATTAACTCTTTATTAAGTTTGAATTAAATATAAGTTGTAATTTCTTAGCAATTAATTGAACTAATTAACTCAAAGACTATTTAATACAAAATCAACAACAAAGAACACAAAATATGGTTATAACTACTCTCAAAAAGAATCTAGATATTGCTTATAACTGAAGAGAGAACTCATTAACAAAACTCTCTGCTCTTATTAAGGAATGCCTCTAAGGGGTTTGAATTATAGTCACACCAGAAGCGATTTATTTCGGTTAATGATGCTTTATTGGCTTTGACATCTAAAGTATGTCTTAAAATTATTTGCATACCTACACAAATCTCTTACGCAGTTTCAGTTCGTCGTTTAAAAGTAATAAAACTTATAAAGAATATGGATATTTGAAAAAAAAAAAAATCTTAGTAATACGACTCGTTTCGGTTGGTGGTGACACCTGGAATCAATATGAGGAAGTTTTCAAGAGAAGTGAAACTTCACACATATAAGACTTCCTCAAATAAAATGAAAAAAGAAAAATACTTTTGCATCCTTTTCAAAATCATATGATTATAAAAGGAGATTGATATTTTTATTATATTTAATATTAGAATTCCGATTTTAAGTATTAATATTGGAGAGACCCATAATTTAGAGATACTGTTACCTCGTTAAATAATAAACACAAAAACGTCAAACTACAAATAATATTGATGAACTATAATGTAAAATCTGAAAATTTTTATTTTAAGAATAAATATTTTTCTTTTCAAAGTGTTATATTACCTACTTATTCTGTCAAATCCAAATTGTCCTGTTATATCATTTAATGTGAAATTTATGTTGAACACAGAAGTTTAAGGAGAACGCTACAGCTTCTATCAATTATAAATTCATTAAGTACGTCAAAGACAACACCTGTGCACCTGGATTCAAAAACAGCTATCAAGTTGTTGCAAGATTCCTTACGCTTACAATAGAACCGATTAAGATTATTAGATATGATTACATTTAATAATAAAATTATTTGTAACATCCCCCCTTTTCCTTCAAGATAAATCATTTAAATATGTGAGACCACATTTATAGTGATACGATGTGACTGTTTATCAATGTTGCAATGAGAATCAACACAAGAGCTGTTGGCAACATACTTCTTAATTTTGAATTTCGGTCAAGGGACGAGGTCAATACCTAAACTGGCACCCCTTCTCCAAAATTCCATGGGAGGACATTGAGACTTGACAGATTTAACGTGCATCAGTACCAGTTACGTGGTGGGAAACCGGAGTTGAAGAACCAAGTACTCGATGACTACCAGAACCTACGACTCGATGAAAATCGCCGACCGCGAGTCCGCGACCGTATCCACTAAGCTTCCGCAGCCACACCATGTGCACAGTATAATCTATTTTATAATATGTAAGACTTTGAATGTATTGATGCTTGTCGATCACTATGAATAATATATTTGAAAGCTCTATATCAGACGCTTATAAGTCAAAAAGTGTTTGTAAATAATTGCATAGTTTCCTGAAATCTTATGAATGTAACAAATAATGAAATCATCTTGCGACTAAATATAGAACCTTTTTGACCTCTTACATTAGTGCTGTGTTTAATTTTAAAATTCGGGTATTTAATCTCTTCCTTTATATAAAATTTATAATCTTTAAAAGCCTCAATCGGTAAATTATATTTAATAGAAAAATTAGTTAAAAAATTATCAATATCTTCATTAATGTTTTCTTTAATATAATTAATATTGCTTAAATTATAATTCCGAAATCGGTATCTTTTTTTTACTTATATATTCCCCAAGTTTCTTATCATCGACTATATTTAGATTACCTGTAATCACATGAATGTATTCTTCATTTACGTGCTGTTTATAATACTTACATTTGCAAAAACTGTTTCTCAATACATGATTATAGTCAAAAATCAAATGTGCCATATATTTATCAAATTTAAAATCACTTGTAGAATAAATCCTTTTAATAGGAATTACGTTTTTAAATATTTATTATCAAATTATTTATTCAAAAATCTAATACTACTATGTTCTGTTTTCGATTAATGATTACAATCATCGATTTTATATTTATGAACTAAATAATTGCTTACATCCTTAACAATTTCCATATATATATATATATATATATATATATATATATGCGTGTTCGTGTGTGTGAAACAGTACTTAAAAAATAAAAAAATTGATAACAAAAATGAAATTGAAATGGGGAACTAAAATAGAAAATTTAAATAAGAAATAATAAAAATTGAACCTTCCAGTCAAAAAGAAATTTGTGGGTGTAGGCTGAATACGCGAGAGTTGAATACTGGCTTCATGGTACCTACATTCCTGGTATGATATTTGAGACACACACATTAAAAAAAAAAAAACACAAAGAGCACAAAAGAGTGCAATGCGTAAAAGTAACATGAAAAATATTAACATTCAGAAGATTACGAAAAAAATCAAGCAGAAATTAAAAGGAACGTAAATCTTCCCTCGTTAAGAAAATTTTCAAAGAAATGAAAATCTAATTTTTCCTTCACAAGACGTGAATTTTATGTACTTCACGCTTAAAATCGTTATATCACTCAAGCATTCCTTTTGCTTAGAAAAGGATCCATGTTTTAACACACACACACACACACAGACAGACAGATAGATTGATACGAAACTAGTTAAGTAAGTGTAATGTGAGGATATAAGTTTTTATTAAGATATAATATCTGGATATATAAGTTAGAATACTTTAGTATTAACAATAGCAACAGAAACAATAAATATATGTCTGAAAACGTTTTTACTCTCACAGATCTTTTTAACATAGATTACGTTTAACTAGAGTCAATTTATTGGAAATATACACACCTAACGTACATAAACAAAACTTTAAAATATTACTAGCATGTGATCACGTGTGAATAGAAATTTTCAGGGTCTTTTATTTCTTCTTGCTCACATGTTGTGATAATGTGTTAGAGACGGACAAAATTGATTGAACTGGTTGATTTTTTTTATCATAAATCTCGGAAAACTAACGCAAGCCAGCGATAAGGTTTCAGTCAAATATTTCTTTAAAAGAAAAGATTCATTAAAAACAATGCCTTATTACTGTTCTGTAATTTTCAGTTGTTTACCATAAAGTTATTTTTTTTTTCTCTTGTCTTACATTATTCACTTTTTTTTTTTGGTTTCAATCTGTCGCAGAATATTTCTGAACAAGTATGAAGTATTTCAAGTATTTTGCAAATTGGAGAAATCAAAAGTTCATTTCAAAATGCCCCTTTTTTATATTTTTTATATTCTTCTAGGTCTGATTCTCATTCTTATGGGTGTGGATGGATGAAGAGTGACTTGCATTTGGGGCAACACTTTGTCTCTTGAGTCTAAAGATTCGATGGTATAGTTCCTCAAAATGGAAGATATGATGGTTTTCATTTCCATAACAGCGAATTTCTGACCTGGAATAACGATATTGAAAATAAATAAACATGTAGTAAGCATTACGTTTATAAAAGAACTATGAAATAATTTTTAATTAATATTTAAATTTTTTACTGAGCATTCTTGAAACACTACGTGAATTATTCATATTTACAAACATCCTCAAAAATTATCACTCTAGATCTAAGTGCTGATTCCTTAAAAAAATTACAAATATATCGCACAGAATTTATGAATTAAAATTTATGTTTTCTTATATCTTTTCAAGTTATTAGGTTTTTTATAATGTTTGTCAAACACAGGTTTAATTGTAAAAAATATTCTTATTTAAATGAGGAAAATTAATTTTATTTGATTGACACAATTAATTTATGGAGCGCATTTCGATTTTAAAGCTAAACATTTTATGAAAATTTTTAAAAAGAAAATAAACATTAATTAAAATAAAGGAATAGTACTAAATAATGAGTAATAATCGTTATTATTTTTTTGTGAAGTAGAGAATGTAGAAAACGAAATTAAAAACTTATATTCCAGTAGAAGAATGGGTAACCAAACTAGAATCAAATTTATACAGAAAAAGGGAACTCATAATACACTTTAATGCAACTCGGTGCGATTACAGTATATGTAGCCTTTATTATACAGGAACATTGAAAATGTGAAATATTCAAGAAATTCGTAATCTTTCTCCATAATAAATAAAATTAAGTGTCCATTTTTTTTTTATAACGGTGTCGAAAAACAAGCATATTGTTATGAACCTACAATGGGGCATCCTTGCATTATTATTTTTATTGTTGGAAAAAGTCATTGATAGAGGTTTTGTGGGGTGCAAGAAACAGATAAGTAATGATCCCCAACTCTGGCGACAAACACGGTGACTTTGATGACAGATTGATGGTCGTTAGAAATGCTCGAATTTCTTCGATATCTCTAATTAGATAAGAAGTTAAGATGTTTTGTCTATGGTTTCTCACTTGACAGTTTAGCTATAAATTTGTGGAATCACTGATTGAGTACGAATAAAGAATTTGACTTTGAATCAGTTTTTGAATAACTTTGGTGTTTTGAATCTAGTGTGAGTATGAAGCTGATGAGCTGAATTTTACTGAAAGTGCTATTACTGTTTACTAGTGATATGTTATCTACTGTGATGCTAATCTATCCATGCGCTGTTTGTTTGTTCCTATTGTGTTACTTATGCATACAAGTGCTATTTTTTGTTTCTGTTGCGTTGCTAACCGCTGCAAATTTGTTTTTCTTGTTTTGCTTTTAATTTGTACAAATTCTGCAATCTATACTTCCTGAATATTTGTGATTAAAGAATACTTCTCAATATATATATATATATATATATATATATGTAACTCTCTTATAAATCAAGAATAGTGATATAACTGACCACTTTATATGCTTTTAACAGATCCTTTAATTCAATTGGATACTGCTGTTTACATTGACGGCAATTTTTTTAATGAGATCCAATAAGACAGGAAATTTATATAAAATTCAGTATTGATTGAAAAAACTACCTTCGCTAAATATAGTTCAGGAAGACCATCAACAATAAAAGAGATCTTTTTGCCTACTATGGGTATTTGAAATTATCAAACTCCATCGCATGAAATTTGAATGAAATGAATGAAAGCTTTAACTAAAGTGCCTAATGTCCCTACAAGGAATTCCTTATCTGGTTCAGTGCCCAAGGTACATATCTAAGGAATCACAATAGGTGGATCGAATATCTCTAAAAAGTCTAGGTTAAAAAAGCTGGACTGAGTTTTTATAACCAAAATTTAAATGAAGTTATCAAAGATTTAAGAAAATTAAATGTATTAATATTTTGTTTGATTACTCACAAAGTGCCGAATAGCTTCACATAAATTAATATTATGTAGATGCATTTTTTGGGGTTCATCTTAAATGTTATAACGGCAATCGCTCTTTAAGAGCTTTCTCGATTCCATATAATGAGATTATTTTGTTCTTTTAAATTTGCCTTTGCATATACTTATAATTCGCCATGTATCTTATTACTTTTATTATAAAAGTATTTATGTGAACCCAATGACCCATTTGAAAACACTAAACAAAGAGAAAAAGGTGTAAACATACAGAGGATATTAAGGAGTTACTGAGTTTTTCTGGAGAGAGTTTAATGGATGACAATATTAGTAAAATAAAGAATTAATGTAGAATCTGAAAATAGTGATTCTAAAAAAATGCCTACATTACTGATTTCTTTAATAAAAGCTGGGTAAAAAAATTGAATTGAATTTTATCAAATAATCTAAATTTTGAAAGTAGTGGGGAAACAAAACGAGGTGTTTTGCATGCAATCTCTTACTAAATGAAATTTGTTAATCGAAAGAAAAAGAATGCTATAATTGGCGAAAGATGGTAAGAAAATTAAGAATTTTAAAAGAGCTAGGGTATTCATTATAAAAGTTAGTTCTATATTTCTGAGTAAATATGTTATTGAGTTATTTATCATATACATTATTTAGCAATTTAACATTAAAATAATTTAAAATTAAAAAAAACCCTGCTGATGTTGTATCGTTACAAAGCTAACTTCCCTTCAACTACTTAGATGTTACTTGATTCAAGCACTCAACCTTTAACTATGCAAAACAAAATTCTTATATAAATTGAAATATGGAGAGAGAGAAGGAAATATAGAGATGAGAAATAGAAAGATAAAAAGTGAGAATAATATTAAGGAAGAGCATTAATTAGAGATTCGCGCGGAAGTATTCTGTTGTGCATAGCGGATATGTAAAGATTAGAACTCCATGTTGTTGAAGCCTTTGAAGGAGATGCTCTCTTTAATATTCCGGTAAGAACGTTTCGTGAAAGAATATAGAACGTTTTAGAACTCGAAGAAGTACTAAAACGTTCATAACGTTTGTTCAATTAATAAACGTTCAAACGTTTGTTCAATTAAATAAACATATAATTCATATAGTACTGACAACATTATTTACTTAGCATGTGCTTGATTATAAGTTGAAATTTAGATTTTGTAATTAGATTAAATATTAAGATGACAGACAGAGATTGGAATAAATAAGATACTGTTTCAAAGTTTGATTGAGTGTTCCCCTCTTTTTTAAAGACTTTGATTTAAATTGATTTCGTTTCACTGTTTCATTTAGGACTTTGTCATTTAGAAAGGTATCCTGAGATCTAAATGAGGTTTTTACTGTATGTATAATCCTCTCAGCGTCGTATGCAACATTTCCTTAACAGCAATAAGCAATAAGTTTGGAAAAAAACAACTGTTCAGTGTTTCCTTGTTTTATCTTTCTGGGCATTCCTTTCTGATGAAATGTACTATTGTACGTAAATTTTATTTTCCGATAATTATAAACAAGTGAATAAAAATAAAATTGCAATTAACTTTACAAATTTTAATTAGGATTCCAAAAATGTATTGGTTTGTTATTAAATAATGAATATTTACGATGTAATTTTGCAATTGCTATTTATCTAGTTACCTATGCAATTCCTTGGACCAGCAGAAAACGGAATATATCCATACTCAGGTATCTTGACTGAATTTTCCGGTAAAAATCGGTCAGGGTCAAACTTTTCCGGATCAGGAAATACATCTTTGTCTCTGTGCAAGAAGTAGATTGATACAAAGCAAGTTGACCCTTTTGGTACTTTGAATCCACCTGAATAGCGAAAGGTTAATAAACAACTACTGATAAAAGTGAGTTTATTTACCCAATAAGAAACTTGAATGCAATTACTATAAAGAACTACATTGATTCACTGTCGTATAAGTATACCGGGGATTGAAAATAGCAGGAAAGCGACTATCTAACCGAGGAGGTTAAATTTTATTTTAGTTTAGTTTACTAGGGAGCATGTCTGACTGTCCCCGAATAGAAAATTCAAATAGAAACAATAGAAACTAAGAAACACTTGTTGTTTCTCTTGCATATAAGCATATGACTACGAGTAAGAGATTTATTTTCAAAGCAGCACTATATTTAAAAATTCAACCAATTTCAAATTAAATGGTCAATCTAGCACTTTTCAAAATAAAGTGTTTTCTGAATATCTTTTCTGGACAATCCCTGATGAATGTTTCATTTATCGAATGAATAAGTAAATGAATTAACGAATGATCGAATCAATGAAGAAGAGAGTGAATAAGCTAATGAATGATTGAATAAAGCAATCAATGAGTGATTGAGTGTATGAGGGAGTGAGTACATAATTAAAGCAATGAGTGAGGGTTTGAATGAATGAATGACTCATTTAATCAATGAATCAAATCTCTGTTCCATTGTCACATTATGATTGACTTTAATTCGAATATTTAATTGAGTAATTTAATAATTTTTAAATAATAATTTAGCCCATATGATTTCTGAATCTATTCTTTGTAAAATTTTATTTGAAACAATTTATTATATATGTAATAGTTTTTCTATATTTTTCCGAAAGCTGTCAAATACCATAAAAAGCGTTATAAAATAAAAACATTGTGTGTAATATTTTTGAGGTTGAAGTTGCTAAAGTTTGAGGCCACATCAGATTTTTAGCTTTCTCTCGAGCAGAATTTATTGTTTATTATACTATTGTGTTGTTGGAAATGTATAGATGATGGAATTAATGATTTTGAGAATGGAATACCATTTCTATTAACTTTGTCATTTGATCGTAGTTCAGAATTACGGGTTGTCGATTGATGAGATGACTTTTGGTTCCGGTAGAAATAAGTCAGCGGAAAAATTCAAACGATTAAGCATGTTAATTAAAACTGTATCGAAACTGTAGTTATGAACTGTTTTCAATAAAAAAAAGCATGATATTTATGACTACACAACATGTTTAAATAACCGTATAGATTTTCTCAATGTTACAGAATAGTTGCTGAATTCATAAATTGATATCAGGAATAGTATTTATATTTCATCTGATGTTTCTCCATCAGAAAAATTTGAGGTATAAGAACTGTAGTTTGAATTTAAACTGTAAGAAATATAAGAGTGAAAAATCCTGATTTTTTTTTCCAAAATTCAAACTTGAAAGTTTTTCTTTCTTTTTTGCTCTATTCAGGGTATTTTATTTTGACGAACATTTTTCTGACTAGTAAAAAGTCCACATTATGAAAATTTATATTATCGTAACATACGATCTTTTCAATATTTAACAGTTGTCCGATTATGATTTGAGGATCTACATTTTTTTCTTTTGCAGTACCAGCTATATCATTAACATCCTTACACTAATGTTTACTGCTCATTTGCGTAGAATGATATCGCCGATGCACGCGAGACATTTATTTGTAAAATCATCAGCAAATATAATAAAAATAAAGACCAAAACTTCAATGTATCAACTAAAACAATAATGAAAGAATGTCTTGATAAAGATTATTCTTTTTTTCTTCAACATAAAGTACATTTAGAAGTAGCTCTATATCTACACCACAAACAAAATACGAGATATCAATAATAAATCTATTGTAATGAAAGTTGTAATCACTGAAAAAATAAAGTGAACGTGCTTACATATGTTCATGTCTTCTTCAACATACCTTCCAATTATCGGTGCAACTGCATAAAGTCTATTGGTTTCCTAAAATAAAATAGAATTTCCTTTTGATATTTTTCATAAGTAATATATTTAATACTGACTATGTATCTTATTTTGTGCTCATTCTACTCTTAGTTATTTTCACACACCTTTACAAGTTTGAATTCAAAATGAACATAGCACAGGGAAACAAAAAGTAATAAAGCTACCTCTAAAGACACTAAATTCAGCTTTCGGAATAAATAAATTTTTTCAGTTTTTTTTTAATAGATTTGTATCTTGTAATCATTTCATAAAATTTAATTCCCGAAAGTAAACTTACAACCTAAATTTAACGAAACCATAAGTATCCATTTGTCATCTCCACAGACTTGTATGTTTCTGATGCAGATATGCAACTTAAATAGTTTGAAATAATTTGAACTACACCATGCATGAGCTCATATTTTAATTACTTAAATTTTCCATTTCTTGAAATTCTATTCTGAAATGTAATGAGTTAAACTTAATTAATTCAGGTATTCCCATTAAAAAATTTGAAAAATAAAAGCTAAAAATATTAAATAAAAAATCAGAAAAAAATACAAATAAAAGTTACCGACGAGAACTCTTATTTTAAACATCACGAGCAAAGACAAACCCTTTCATTTTCAGAATGTCATGAGTCAAAATAGAAATTATTTATTCTCTTTTCATAGCTACTGTGAATTAAATTTACGTAATTTAACTTCCTTTCTTTAATTAATATATTACGTACCATTATTAAACAATTGAGGGAACACGAGCTTCATTTTCAGAAAAGAGATGAAATAACAAAAATATATGCTGACACACTACTGATCAAATCAAACAGAATAATCACGAACAGAGGAGAATAAGAAATGCTTCTCCTAATACTCAGATGGGAGTGGAAAAATTTACGTAAAATAAAAATAATGTTTAAAAGTTAATTGATACAGTAAAATGCTTTATAGTTTTTAAGAATTCCTCAGTCAAAAGGAAGAAAATTCTTACTTTTAGGACGCAGTTGAGATATTTCAGATCATTCAGATCACTTTCTGTTATTTCTCTGTTCGCATCCGTTCCGAATATTCTGTCCAGTTCCTCGTGAATCTTCGTTTGAACATCTGGGTAGAGTCCTATGAGATAGAGGGCCCACGTAATGGTGAGAGAAACGGTTTCGTGACCCTAATCGAATGCAAAAAGACGTAAAGTTATTTAGCATCTGAATTTTCTAAATAAAATTCATTCCTTTTTAAAATAAA